>JAAGNO010028904.1:6678-29133 GCA_033439905.1 Ceryle rudis
TCGGTCAGAGGGGGATCTCTCCCCCCCGCCAGCTCCCTCCCCCCCCAGCTTCAATCCTCTCATGGGCCTGCACTCAGCCTGGAGACTGTCACCCCACGTGGCACCCTGGGGCTGTCACCCCACTCTTTTCCTTGCCCTGTGACCCCTTCCCTCCTCCACGGCCATCTCCCTTTGTCTCACTGATTAGCTGGTGCTCTGATCCCAGTCGTGAGTGCCCCCACTTGAAAGATAGTCATCCTGGCTTTGTGCAGGATCTCACCAACCAGCCAAGGCTTCAGACTGGCTGGTGCGTCACCCATGCCAACAACCCTGTACTGGAGGTTTGTGTCTGGTGTTGACCTTTCTCAGATGTCACAATGGCAGTCTCTGTGAAAGGCAGCAAGGAGTGGGTGGGGGACAGTACTC
Organism: Ceryle rudis; assembly: GCA_033439905.1. Lineage (NCBI taxonomy): Eukaryota > Metazoa > Chordata > Aves > Coraciiformes > Cerylidae > Ceryle > Ceryle rudis. Next base: position 7,084 of record JAAGNO010028904.1, read on the forward strand.
CATGAAACCCCATAGGAAAGAGGACGTACTTGGCTTTGCTAAGACAAAGAGGACAGGAACTGGTATTAACACCCAGGTACATGCCTTTCCCTCTTTGTCTTGGCTTATCACACCTAGGGCTTTTCAGACCTGGACATCTCAGCTTCAAACTTCAGGAGGTCATCTAGAGAAGGAGGTGGTCAGATACATCAGTAGATAGCTAACTATGCCATCAGTTGCCAAAATGAGTCATATTTTATTACTTGCCTGGGGAAACTGAGGCATGGATAAAGAAAGATGTGGCCCAATCCAAAGCATCACCCTTTCAAAAGTGTCAAAGTGGGGAATAAACCCTAGGTCCTATGATGTCCATTCTGTTACTGTACCCACGAGGACCCAGAGAGCTGATCACATGGGGCACATCCGTGCCTGCTGCTGTACAATGGGCTGAGTGCATCAGGTTTCAGCAGGGCTGAAGAAACTGACATATCAATGGAGTGCTGGAGCTGACCCGATGAAGCTGATCTCTATGATCCCACGGAAACAAAAGGTCAGAAACACCAAAAGCTTGGCTGTGGAGGTAGCAGTAACTGGAGAGGAAGCTTGGCTACACTTACAGCACCCTGGGAGGAGAAGGCTGCAAAGGAAGATGAAAGGAGCTGCCTGTAACTGCAGTTAAGTGGGGAGGTGGGAAACAGCTTTGCAGTTCTTGGGCTGGAAGAGTGAGGAGCAGGTCTTGGCAAGGGGAAGCGAAAAGGAGGAGCAGAACAAAAGAGCCATGCAACTTCCACTCAATGTGTTTCCCCGTTTTGGGCAAATCTGCTATTCGAATGATAACCAAAGAGCCAGGTGCTTTGGACAGCCTTCCACAAGGCTCTGCCAACTTCACAGCACTCCTTATCTACAAAATTCTCTGCTAGTCTTCACAGATGCAGTTTTGTCAAAGCCTCTTCCTGCAGCCCATATTCGCTCTGCCTCCACCATAGTCCTGGGCACCCCTACACACACTATCCTGCCAGAACAAGAGCACAGTCTTCCCCAGTTCCCCTTGGTTCTTCCCCTTCACACTAACAGTGGCAGCCTGGCACTACGTATAGTAATTGATGAGAATACAAATGCCCCAAATTCCTCATCCCGTATCACGCAAAATGAACATGTGCCATAGTCTAGTGGGTTTGTTAGCTCCAGCATCGACTTGGAAGCCCCAGGGAACTTAATGCCCCTGCCACATGCCAAAGTACAACCCATTAGGAAGGATGGGCCTGATATTTGCAAGTTCATCAAGTCTTTCACATTGAAAATGAGAATTACAAAGACACTTCAGGCTCCCTTCTGCTGGGGTTGTTGCACCTTGTGAGTTCTCCACAGTTAGCGTGGTGTGTCTGCTGCTCCTTGTCCTCACAGCAGCCCCAGTGGGATGTCCTGCTCCAGGGCTGGCAGTTGCTGGAAACACGGGGTGGGAGCTCATTGCGTGTTTTGTTCATGGTATATGAGGCCTATCAGGCTTATGGCAGCACCAAAAAGCTTTAGACATATAGTTCTTCATGTGGGAGCTGTGTACTCTCTTTTTCTGTGCCAAGTGCCAGGAAAGTTATGCATTAGATAAAAAAAAAAAAGTGTTATTATGGCCTGTTCTGCTCTTTGTGCATGTCCGAGTCCAATCTACCCACCAGCCTGACAGTAACTGGGTCTGACTATTGCTAAACATGTGACCCCGGGGGCCAAAAGATGGAATCTGTGCTATCTCTGGAGATCCTCGGCTAAATTCCCTGCTGAAAGTCCCTGAGAAGGTCTGCTTGGCATTCATCAGGTTGTAAAACAGTTTAAAAACAAAACAAAACCGAAACAAAACACTATCCTTTGGGATCTTCAAGTATATCCACAATATGTGAGAACTAACCTATTTTTAATGCACTGCCTGCTTTCCCCACACTCCCTTGCTGGCCCGAGGCTGGTTCATCTTTCAGAGCCTAACAATGCTTCGTGTGTTTCTGTTTGCTCAACATTTAGAAGGGAGGCCTCCCTCTCTTCAGCGCTTTCTTAGCATTTTTTAATCATGTTTATAAAGTCAAATACCTAAGTGACCAAAAGAGTGGCGAGAACTGCTTCTCTGCTCTGCAGGGTACTGAAATCTCCTCTTGAAGTCAATGGGGAGAGCCATGCTCCGCTGAAATCCTGATCAGAGCCGGGGCTTTAGCAAAGGGGAGGAGTGAGCCCCTTGTTTTACTACATAGCCCCTTTCACAGAGGCCCGGGGAAGGAGGAGAGAGGTGGGGGGTGAGTCTTTACACCCATGGTGGGACTTCTGAAGAATTTACAGTCATCTTTCCTAGAGACACTAAAGATTTTATAGCCTTGGTACCAGTGGTTACAATGCCCTATGGAGCACAGAGCTGAGCGTATGCCAGGGACCCCTTCATCTCACCAGAGGCTGGAAGGCGGCCAGGGGCTTCACACGGGGAAGTTTATTTCAGAGAGAGAAGGGAGTGAGGAAGCGGGAGTGAGAGAAGAGGGGAGAGAGGCCGAGCGGAGGGGGAGAGGGAAGGGAAAACAAAGGCATAGGAGATGGGAGAGCGAGGGAAAGAGGCAGGACGGAGAGCAAAGGCGGGGGGGGGGGGGAGACGGGACGCAGAGAAAGGAGAGGATGCCAGCGTGGGAGGAATGAGAGGAGAGACCTGGAGAGAAGGAACAGAAGGGAGAAATGAAAGGGAGGGAGAAAAACATTTTAAAAGGCGGAGGGAGGAAATGTGAGAAGGAATAACAGAAAAGTAGCCAGCAAGAGGAAAAGGAAGAAATAGCAAATATGAAGCAAGTTATAAAGCAAAACAGAATCTGAGAGCAGGTACAAGAGGGAGGCTCAGAAACAGCATACAGCCCAGTCCCCCAGACAAACTCAGCACAGAAAATGAGGCTTTTCAGTGACTGTCCCTATTCTCCTGCCAAGTCTTTAAACTGACAGAGGAGCTAGAGGGCACTTCTGCATACACAATTCTGCACAGACCTGCTCACCCTCCTCTCGAGGCAGATACTCATGAAAATTAATATGTATCTATATATGCATACATGTTGTGCATGTGTGTATGCAACACTAAGCATACGTGCAAGCATGTCATGCATCCAACCATGTGACATCCATGTTCTCCCTCTCTTCACACTTCTGTGCACCTGCTATGCATATGCATACTTTCCATATACCTTCACCTGCCTCCACAGCCACCCGCACACCCAGCTCGAGCCCCACTCCCTCTTCAGCTGGCTGCAAAACAAGGCTTACACTTTGTGAAAAATGCTGAGGTTTGTCCATTTGAGTTCATTCCATGTTGGTGAGAAAATGAGCGTGTAAGATGCTGAGGGGTTTTTTGGTTGTTTTGGGGGGTTTTGGGGGTTTTTTTTTGGTTGGTTGGGGTGGTTTTTGTTTTGGTTTTTGTTTATTTGGGGTTTTTTGTGGTTTTTTTTTTTGGTGTGGTTTTGTTTTGTTATGTTTTGGGGTTTGTTTGTTTGTTTGTTAGCTTTGTGGCTGTTTGTTTTGGTTTTGTTTTGCATGAGGGAAAAAAAAACCAGAATAATGAAGCCAGCAAGTGTTCCACCCTAGAAAGTGAAACACTGACACACATTTAAGAAATAGTTGCTACTGCCAACTTCCACTGCCCATCACTGCATTTCTAAAGCACAACATCCCAACTTATTCTCAGGGACGATCAGCCACAATCATAAAAATCCCATAAATTGAGCATTGCATTCAACATGCTTCTCTCTCATTATAATGGGCAGAAAGTGGCTTGCAGCAGAGATTTTCTAGACTTTTATAGGTGTTGCCAGAAGCCAGAAAAGGTAGGGGACCAAAGGGCAAGAGACCAGACAACTGTATGTTGGGATGAAGAAGCAACAGTGGTTTCATTTTCTATTACACTCTTGCCCCACACAGTGTACAGACAAACACCATACAAAGGCCCTGGGTAGTACATTTTTAATGGGACTCTCCCATACCCATGGTATCCACAGCTCTGTGCTGGAAGACTCAGCAAACCAGCAGAAGAGGTAGGTTTGTGCATGCCACCATTGCAAGAGCATGTCCTGACATCCAAGTGCCACAGCAGAGTCACAAGGATGCCAGAGGAGCGTCCTCTCTGTGTCAGTATTAAGGCCAAGCCTCCTGTGGGACAGACAAATGTTTTCGAATACCTAGGGACACACTGTCCCCTGCCATAATTTGGCACCAGTAGAGTCCCTCTGACTTAAGACCGATGAGATTTAGGAAGCCAGACCTCCAGTTATACATCTGTCAGGGAATAGGTCAAGGAAGAGATGCCTCTATTTCAAGACCTTCCATATGCACATTTCCTTTGGCTTTTAATTCATCTTTTCACCTGTTTGGAAGTACTCACTTAATGCCACTGGCTTTTACCACCTCACCGAAATACCACTGCTTCAGAAATGCCCCTGTCCCCTTTCTCCCCCCCATTTTCTTTGGATTTTTTTGCTTCCCTATAGAATAATCAAGAAATGCGTAGAGTACAGTGCATGTGTCAAGGGGCAGAAAAACATGCATCAGGAAAACAACAGGAATGCAAGCTGAGCACACCCTCTGGACTCAGCAATGTAAGTTAAATTTATTTTATTTTTACTATTCAGACCCCGTTCTTGTTTGGTCGTCAGAGGTAGCTGTAACGTCAAGGCCTTCTGCTTTGGAGACGTGGTCATTTCTGCTAGGAGAGAGCACCAGGGAGCCTACATGTCAGTGCAGGAATAGAAGGGAACTGGCTTTTGTGCCAAGACTTTCTTGGTAATCCAAGAAATTCACCCACAAAAAATGCTAAATGAGTTCAGACTATAGTCCAGAGAGGCCCTGGCGTCCTCAAGCCGTAAACAGAGAAGACAAATGGATCTGATAAAAAGCCACAATTCTGGTAGGCTTGGAGGAATGCTACATGCTTAGTATTTGGGAGTGGGAATTGGTGTGGCAGGGCAAAGGTCTTTACTCTGCAGCCAATGCACTAGAGGCTGATCAAATCTTTTAGCCCTGCTGGTAAATAATTATCCACCTGACCTGTTCCACTGCAGGCAGCAAGAATACACCATTGGTGACTTCTTCCCAAAAGAAGTGGGGCGCTCATTCTTTGCCTGGCTTTACTTGGCTTTCGGCAACAATGCTTTGGCCAAAGGTTTCAGCACTGAGTGCTAGGTGCCGGCAGGGCGGCCCCCAGACCAGACTGGTGACCTGGCTCTCACAGGCAGGGAGAGTGCTGGGCTCCTGCTGCCTCCCAAAGGAAAGAGCTCAGCACCTTGGGAGGTGTGGCTCAGGGCCTTCATTCTGATGTTATTTTTTTCCTTGATTTTGGAAGGAGCAGTGGAAACAATTAGGTCTCTTAATTTCTCCAAGGCAAGATCCAAATACAGAAAAGAATACATCTCCCAGGCAGGGAGAAGCAGGGAATTAACTGCCTTTTTTTGGATGAGATCAGAGAAAGCTGATTTATGAAGCAAAGAGAAAGCAAAGTGCTTTTATGGGTAAAATGTTCTCTGCTTATTTCCTTTCTGTCAGACTACGTTCCTCCCACGCTTCTGGCTGCGATCTCACTCCTTGGAAGCCTGTTTAAGCGTTTCAGCATGTGATGATTTAACTGGGCATGGATTCTGACAGATCTTTGCAAATAACATCACAGGAGCTGCTGGAGGTGACTGCCTAATGCCAACCTGGGGCACGTTCAGGAGGACAGGGCTGGCAAATAGACACCCAGACAGCCCCATGTGCTCATGGCCTCTCCCAGAGCACCTCTGAGCATCAGGTTCTCCCTTGCAGTCTGCCAAGATGGGGTGCGTCTCACAACCTGCTCTTTCTGCTCTTCTCCCTGGAGAGAAGAGGCGAGGCCGGTCTACGGCAGAGAGGGCTTGAGAGCTGAAGTCTCACGAAGAGCGGGGGTGTTTGGTTACAGCTCAGGCAGAGCAGCGAAAGCAGAACAGCAGAACGGGACAGAAATTCAAGCGGGCGGGTGGGGAACGAGAAATTTTCTGCAATTGAATTTCCACACACGGTGCTTTCAGCTCCTGCCAATGTACATATAGGATGGGATGAACTCAAGGGAACTCAGAGAGGTTTATGTCAACTAAGGGAGACTGTAGCAAGCAACTAATGTTGCATTATGCGGTACCAGAACTACATCTAGGGCATCTTAAATGTTGATACTTAGGATGTTCTGTCTGCCCTGATGGTGTAGTTCCTAGTGACAAAGATAACCAACTGTGGTAGGTACAGGTCCTGACAGATCTATCTGCAAAGATGCATCTGCTGCACTCGTACCTCCCACCCATGCTAGTAGAGCCCCAGTTTTGCTTAGATAAGTGCAGGAGATAATATTGTCTACGCTGCCCAGAGGAAGCACAAATGGAGCCACATTGGTGATCTGTAGAGCATGAATGTGAAACAGTTCAAAGCACAGATGTAACATGTCTTGAACAACTGCAAGACCATTCTGGGGATGCTAAAAGATTTTAGTACAACTGGCTGTCATTCCTGCTCTGGCACCACCCTGTTGATGAGACGTCATCTAGAAAGGATTCCAGAGCACCCACAAGGACACCACAGGGTCCAGGGACAGGAACAGTCTAATACTTGACATATCCTCACAGAATAAAATTAGCAAAGGAGGTGCCATGAAATTAACTCTCTGTGAAGTCAGGCAAAACAGGAAAATATAGTTTAATAATTGATAATGATGTAAAGAAGGCCCTCTGCTCAGACCGCAAACTGCGGTAGGTTTACAGGGAGGAGGGGAGGGGTGGGAGGTGCGGGTAGGGAAGAGAAAGCTGTATGGATTGACCTCTCTCCCCCCGTGCCCCCTCCTTTTTCTTTAAATCCCCACCTAGTCAGGAGTGCTCATTAAGGATGGCTCTCGTTTCCCTAATTAGGCTGCCCCCTTCTCTTCACAGGGCTCCAGACCTCTGCCATTCAGCAATAACAAGAATAACAAGAAACTTGTTATTTTACAACCTGGGCTGGGGAGGAGGGGTGAGAAGGAGAAGATAGCTTTGTGATGTGCTGCTTGGTGGAAAACAAGCTCAGAAAAACCTGGGTTGAGGGAGGAGTCTCTCCCGTTAGCGAGACCTTGCCTGCTCTTAAACGCTGACTTGCCCTAGTATGTGCCTGCACTAGAAGCAATGCCATAAGGAATGGGAATGTGAGTTTTTTCTCCTTTTCTGCAGGCTTATTCTTGAAAGCTGTTTTTCTTTGTAGCAATCATATGTATCTCCACATGTTGTTATGTGAAAAGTGCCCTTTAGGGATTCTGACAAGACACAAGCCATCCCAGCTCTGAACTTGGGAGGAGGTGGTGGCAGTGGGATGTGCAGTGTGTTAATGTGGTCTGTATTAGGCATTCATCAGTGTGAGGGAGGCTGTGATGGCTCACCTTGGGGAGGGCAGCAGCAGTAAGCCTGGTCACAGCCTGTTTCTGAATTCACTTTTCCTCTTGGATGCTGATGCTGTGCACACTCACCCAGCAGGCAGGCCCAGCGGTGCCCCAAGCATGCAAGGTGCCCACCTTCCATCTGCTCCACCCTCCCCACCGTGGTGGTGGCAGCCCCTACACAGCTTTGCCAACTCCATTCTGCATCCCATGTGGCCCTGGTTGATGATCCCCTCTCTTGTGGCATCTCAGCAAACCTTATTGGTAGATGTTCATTTCACAAAGGTGCTGTGAAAACAAAAAAAGACAAAGAACATATTCCTACTTTGTACCTGTCAAGCAAAGGTGGAGGGTGAGTGAAATGAGGGCTCCCTGATGTCCCCATTACATGGTCAAGAGATGATCTTTCCTCTGGCCAGCGTGGTTTCTCGAGACGTCATGTTGTGTAGCAACCTACCCCAGAAGCAAGCATGCCATGTCAGCACGACGAAGCATGTGTTTAAGTGTTGTTCTGGATGAGGGGAAAATAAATAAATGCTCACCACCTTGCAAAATCAGACCTTCCCTGAGCATTTGGAATTAATTTTTTCAAAACCAGCTTATCGTCTGCGTAAATTGACACAGATCGACTCAGTTTTGTGGAGCTAAACATTTCAACATTTTCTCCACATTACCAATTAAACCATCTTTGCTCAATTTATGCCTCATTTAAAGAACTTATTACATCAGATATAAGGGAGGTTGTTTTTTTTATAGTTTGGTTTTAAGTCTCTTTCTCATACTCTCTTTAAGACTTTTCTAAGTCTTTCAAGATGTTCTTTCAAGCCCTCAGACCAAATTAAAACATCATTCATTGGAGCTTCAGCACTTAGCAATTTCTCACAGATCTGGCAAATACTATTTGAAATACCTCGGGAGTAGAACAAATGCCAAATAGTGTCTGCCTTAACTTAGACATTGACATTTGCAAACACAAGTGTCCCAAGTTATGCCTCAATAGTAGGTGCAGGCATGTAAGCAAGTGACCCTGATTTTTTCTGAGGTGACAAATGTCCCACAATGATGTCCTGAACAATTTATGATATCAATTATTTGGATTTTGCCTCCAAGACTTTCTTACAAATGATGGGTCATATTGTTTTCTAAATTTGTGTTCATGCCTTAACTTAGTTACATCTGCTAACGGGTTCAGATTGTCCTGATTGTAAATAGACAAACAACTATGTATCTGCTGGGACTGAGATTCACTGTGCCAAACCCTCTTCTCTTCCTCCCACAAAAAAATCCAAAACTCACAACCACCAAAAAACTTCCAGATTTAGGGCAAGGCAAATTGCTTCAGTTGAAACATAGTTTTCTTGTTGTAGGTTTTTGGTTTTTTTTTTTTTTTCTGCCAAACCCCCCAAATTTGGGCCACCTGAAACTTTTAGCAAATTCACATCAATTTTGCTGAATTATTTTGACTGAAAGAAAAGAAGCCTTGTTTGCGGCGATGAGAAACACCCAAACTCTTGCTTACACCTTGGCCATTTTTCTGCAAGGTGTCCCAGCAGATCCACCAGACTCAGGAAAGACTGTTGTTCAGCCTTTGTGATCATCTTTTTCCCACCAAGTAACACTTAGTGAGTGCACAGGCTGGAGAGAAGATCTGTTACAGCTTCATGGGCAGCCTGAGATGGCAGAGCTTCTTCTAGCCCACAGAAACATTTAGCATGTTCAGGACTTTGCCTTTTCCTGCTGGTGAAATACAGCTTTGCTTTTCTAGTTACCCTTGCCCTCCTGCCAGGAGGAGAACTTGGATGTTTTGTCTGTGCTGAGCCTCCAGCTGGGGCCAGGAGGTGTCTTAACCACAGCAGGAAGGAAGAGACTGCCCCATATCACACATCTGCTTTTGTATCTCCTCTCACTTCTCTTGTTTCAAGCAGAAACACATGGCAGGTATCTTTACAAGCAAGTATATCTGCATTATACCAAGTGGATCTGCATTGCACTTGGTGGAGAGCCTAGAAGTTGCTTTCAAAGTCAGTCTTGCTGTCTATGTTGAGAGTGGATCTGGTGTGCCCCATGCTGATCTGGAGGCAGTGGCTGCCCAGGAGCTAGTGGATTAAAAGCATAATATATTTGCCTGTACCCTGGGACCACTGTGTTGAAGCTGGACAGCACAGCTAGAGAGACGTGTTCCCCCATAGCCACAGTCTCCCCTGTGCCAGTCACACATTTTTAATTTATGTGTTAATTATGTGTTGCAGTCACATCTCAGTAGGCTGGTCAGCAGTTGCAGCGTGGCAGAGCTCGCACCTCTTGGAAGTGGAGGTGGAGTTGGGGGAGATCTTGGCTGCCAGCAACTGCAGGACTGGGCCAGGGTAACCCGCACCACGATGCCTGCTATGGTCTCTTTCACACTCATGAGCACAACAGGGAGCAAGGTGCTCCCAGCTGGGAGAAGGCAATTTGCAGCTATTCTGAGCATACTGGTTGGATCCCACTTGTGAAAACAAACAGAGAGAGACGTCCCTGGTCACTATTGCCTAGCACTTCTGGGACAACACAGGCGGCTTTATTTGTTGAGAGGGGGGATGGAGGAAAAATCTCCAAGTTTTCCACGCCCCCTACACCACTCCATCCCTACTGCCCCGGGGTGTATTGTCCCGCTTTGTCCCTGAGAAGCACGTGTGTCCGGTAGCACCGTGGTTATTTTTAGGAGAGCTTGGCCAGCATCCATGGTGGTGGTGGCTTTGGTGAGCCGGGAGAAGCAGACTTTTCTCTCTCCGCCTTTCAATGTTTGGAAACAGTGAGGCTGCCAAGGCAGCCTGTCTCCTGCTCTGCACTTCCAGCCTCTGGAAAGCAAGAGTGAGCCCTGAAAAGCCTGGCAGGCAAACTGAGAGAGCCTGCCAGGCAGTGGGCAGCATTCTGCCAACATCAGTGGCCCCTCGCCACCACCAGCCAGGGGAAGTTGGGGCAGGGGGGATGGTGAAGGGGAAGCATCAGTGGAGGGAGAGGCTGAAAAATTGCATGAGTCCCCTCGGGGACAGCCTTTTCATTTCCTTTCCTGAGCTTGACTGTCTGCATTTGGAATGGATGCAAACCAGGGGGGGGGACGACACCCCACAGCTCCAACAGCACAGAGGCTGAAGTAGGAGGAGGTGGGGAAGGGAGAGGTGCAGGCTGAAGCCCATACAGGATTTCTCATATATGTGTTTGAGACCAGATTGATCTTTCCTGGGGGGGAGAGTGCTGGCATTGGCCAGGCTCAGGGACAAGAGCAACTTGTAAGCGACAGCATGGCTGGCCAGGATGTTTGTGGGGCTCCCCTGGCCTCCTGACTCCTAGTTGGCTGTCCCTGGTCAGAAGGGACTGAGGCATCCCTCAGTGGGTCAGAAATGAAGAGGCAAAGGACTACAACACCAAGGGGGTGCTGCAGACTGAGAGCAAGAGGCACGGTCTGTGGGCAGCCCAGCACCTGGATAACGGCAGGGGAACTTTATCCCTGATGAAGCAAAGAGCAAGTCTAACACAGTCAGCAGCCCGATCAGCAGTTTGAAACTGATATTGCTGGTTTTGCCCCAGCAACTTGAATCTCGCCTCTCAATGAAGGCAATTGTTTTTTACAAAAAGGAACAGGAGGCATATCTTTCTACCAAAAGTGCTGCAGATACTCTCTGCCACAGCACAGAGCACTTGGGCCACCAGCAAGGCAGCAGTGGCAACTGAGACAAGTCTTTCTGAATTGTTGGCACCCGTTTCATCACACGGACTCTTTGTGGCAAGCCCAAGCTATCAGGACAGTATCCTCTCCTCTCCCAGCTTCGTTCCAGGACAGTGGCTCCAGGGCAGCAGGCTGGAGCCCCCTTTTTCTCTCAGAGCCCCACCATTCCTGGCTCTGAGCCGTGCCACTGCTGAAAAGACGAAGGACTCCAGTGTACGAAGGGGAGGGAGAAGGAAAAGAGGAGGTGCAAGCGTGCGTGCGTGTGTGTGTGTGTGTTGGGGGTACATGGAGACGTCAGGAAAGAACAGACCAGCTTTCAGAGTTTGGCTAACACCCTCTCCAGCCTCTTACTCAGCATACGCGGGGTCCCATGATCTGAGTAGCAGCTCCTCTCATGCTATTGTGTGCCTGACCTGCTTAAATAAACGGTGTTATTTTAAGCAAGGGCATTCGAGCATTTGGCGAAGGTCCTTCTCTTTCTTGCTCCCTTTCTCCCGTCCTCCTTCCCCCCCTTTCCCGCTGCTTCAGTTTCCCCTCCCACCCCACTTTCCTTTACACAGCGGGATTAATCCATCAAACCGAATGGGGGGGAGGAGGAGGGGCAATGAGCCTGCACTCCAGTGAGCACTGAAGAGGCCCCCATTCATGGGTCAACAAAAACAGGGAGGACTCTTGGACTTAATCAGCCAAGGAGCGCTCCAGCCCTGGAGACAATTAACATCAAAGCAATGCAGGAGAAAGAGGAGACGGGACAGCCAGGAAGCCTGGAAACCCACGTACAAATCCCGATTAAAAAGGGATGGAGGCTGGGAAGGAAGCAGCGAGAGGAGCTGATCTGTGAAGGTCTTCAGGGGCGGGAAACTGAAGTGTGAGGAGGAGGAAGGACTTGCTCGAGGCCAATGTGTGGGACAGTGGCAAGGTCTCACTGGGGGCAAGTCCTGGTCACTTGGCTTCTGCCCAGATCGTCTTCCTCAGGCTGCCCTGGGGTTGGATCCTGTAGCATCAGCAGCTGGGGCACATACCCCTTACAACATCTGAAGTTTTAGAAACACCGGTGGGACTAGGATTAAGAAGCAGCATGTGGTTAGGCGTTACTAGCCCCCCACACCCCATTTTGAAGGTTGTTTCCAATAGACTTGTCATAGTATTGTCACGATCCACATAATTGAAAAAATGTAATAATACTTTATTATTACCTTTGGGCACTACATCAAAGACTGGGTGCACCTAAAGATAATAATCATATTTTGCCTTCATAACAGATGGTCACTTGATTGCTAATGTAAACCAGCAGCAGTCCTGCTCAGTTTTAGGAAGCAGCAGGGACTCCATGGCAAAAGCCTGGGCCTCAGGCTGGATTGCTACTGAGGAGGGACAGTCAAGCCTGCAAACCATCCTTGCACTGGAGCTTGGCATTTAATTGCAGCTTCCTTTGAAAATAAAAGCAACAGATGAAGTTATAGGTGAAGAGAGAGCAGCTCCTGCCTCTGTGGCTGTGGGGCCCCCCATGAGTGCGCTGAATCAAAAAGAAGGGGATGACACGCTGCTGAGGGGAAGGGTAATGGTGAGGGAGGTTGCAGGGCAATTTTCCAAAACTTCTGCTGCACGCTTCCCCCCTTTGTGGGCCTCCCTCTTCAGAGATCTTTCCACACCTCAGGAGCACCATGAGGAAATGTTACGCTGCTAGTGAGCTGTTGCAGTTGCAATTTACCATCTTCTCGAGTTACCATAGGGGTATTGAATGGAAAATCAGATCCGTGCCACAGCTTGCTGATGGATTCCCTCTTCTCAGCCCCAGACTGTTTAGACATCTCGTCCTCAGAGCTCTGTGACAGGTAGTGCTGTTGCCAGCCTGAAGCTATAGTTACAGCTGTGCTGAGATCTTACGGTGCATGTCAAAGCATTGTCTATAATGAGGTTTACATTACCTGCCCTACCACCACATTAGCACTGATAAAACCTCTCAGATGTTCTGGAGCCTTCCTGGAGGGGACCAGGGTCTGTGGGCACTGCCCAGTTAAACCCTGGCATCTCAGGTGTTCAGTGAGCAAAAGACACGGTATGCACAAAGATGCCACCTCTCTTCCCAGTAACTCTTCCATCGGTGTTTTACCTCCCTGCACTTGCCTGTTTGAACCAGCAAAATCTCCAGAACTGGGACTGCCTTCTGTGGTGGTAAAATACAAATCCTTGGAGCTAAAAAGCTGGCACCAAAAGCCCACTTGTCTAAAGCATGGCAAGGAGGAGAGTGGCACATGGTACATCATGATGGTTAGGCTTAAATCCTGATGTGGGAAATGGGATTCTGGCTCACGTTTTTTGAGGAAACCATTTAGCGATACAATTGCATTAAGGGCTATGAATGGAAACTGGGGAAAACAGAGTACAAGGACGAAGGAAAAGCTGGGCAAAAACACTGCCAACATGAACTACCTCTTCTAGTTGAAAGATGAGTTTAATGTAAAGAAGAAATGGAAGAAGAAAAGCTTATGGAATTGCTAGCTGGCCCAATAAAATACTACGTTTCCATATGAGTATTTACTCCAGAGTATACTACCCAATTCAGAGTAACTTCTGGAGCATTTTGAAAAGGTTTTATTATGTTTTTCCACATGTAAATGGTAGTTCCAGCGTTCTCTACACTTGAAGCATGGATCAACACAAGTATCACTGTTTAGGGGCAGTCAGCTGACAAGCTTTACTGATGTTGATCTCCAAAGCGTTGAATTGGGAGTGGATATGTGTACCAGGACAGGACTAAGAGCATCCCTTAAAAAGCAGGACCCTGAATGATGAGCTTGAGCCAAGGTCATGGCCGTGGATGGGGTTGAGCACAGGACCAAGTAGTGTACCAGATCCTGCAGGAGTAAGGGTTCCTCCCAGACGGGTTGGGGCCACAGATGCAGCAGGACATTGATTGGGTCCTGCCATCTCATGAACGCGTAGGTGGCAGCCTGGGCAGGTCCATGCAGCCAGTTATCACCCGCAAGAGAAAGGGTGACTTGAAAGTACCCCCCATTTCACACCAGTAAAATTGCCCATCTTCATGGTTACTCTGGTATGATTTGTCTGCTCTGGCCAGGTTTGGTAGCCATGCAGCATCTCTGTAGGGGTGGGTTCATGCCTGGGCTGTTGGCACCACTGTGGGCACACCAGCAGTGGGCGGTCAGACAAGGAGGAGGAGAGGGAGCGCCAGCCCAAGTGAGCAGCTTTCAATGTATCAGTTACATCTTAATTGCGGCTGTCTGGTCGCAAGGAAGAACAGGAAGGGGAGCAGAGGGCCAGCCTTGGCTTTTGTTTCATGAAATGAACTTTTGGGCTCCTCTTTCCTTTCTTCCACCCACCCCCTTTTGCTCAGATAGAGCCACCCACATGCTTACACCACGCTTGCTCTCTTTCTCATTTTGTCCTGTCATGGCTTTTCTCCAAGAGCTTGAAGAGTTTCTTGAAAGACGGAAGGGGGGAGCTAGGGTTGCATGGAGGTAAAATACTGCGCAATGCATTCCTTCACCTTCCTCCTCCTCCTCTGCGCTGTCTCCTGAGCATCCCTCCCTTTTCCTCAGCAGGTACCTGCAGAAAGTGACCCTGTCAATAAAAACCCAGCAGGACTGGCCTTTGGTCTTGCACATACAGCTGGTTCCCATTAAATGTTCTCAATCATGGAGAATTCTTTCTCTCTCATCTGAAATATTTTATTATTGCTTTTCCTTTCTTTTAATTTCCTAAGGAGAAGGGAGGGAGTTTGTGTGTGTGTATGTGCAGTGAGCTAAAGAAAGGGAATTCAGAGCTCAGTCTTATTGTGCCCATGTGGAAGGCTGTGCATTAGCCAGCTGCTGTAACATTTATTCCTCCTTGCGCACCCGGTGAATTATTGCTCACCTTTTCAGTCCCCTACTGCCTCAGGTTGGAGTCCGTGGGGACAAGAAAGACTGCTGTTTCTCTGAGCACAAGCTGCTCCATCTGCTTAGCTGCAATTAAGTAAGGCCAAGATTTAAACTGGGATGGATTACCAATGGCAGGAAGCTGACAGGACTCATAGGAGCAGCTGAGAGCTGTGGAATTATGGTTTTGCCCAGGAGCTGCTGGTTTTGGAGGATAAGAGGAATTACCTGGCTGGACAGTTTGTCAGTATCCTCTCTCCTGGACTGACGCATGTGAGGCCACTGTCTGACAACACACATAAGACCAGTGTCTGGGTCTTGCCTACAGCTGGTGAGGACAGGTCAGCCCATCCAGATGGGGACTGGTCTCAGTGTATTCCACTCCAGTAAAGCACACCCAGGGAAGATGAGCATGGGTGTCTTCACCAAGGGTCAGGTGCTGTGCAGAACCCCCCTAGTCACACTAACCTGCATCCTGAATCACAAGCTCTGGCAGAGGCTTCACTGGCCCTACTGGCTTCCCTGAGGCAGAGGGACTGGCCCTCCCTTGCTATAAGGCTGCTTCTAACACTGGGTTTAACACATGTGAGCCCAGTGATGGCTTGGAGACACAGCACTGGGGAATTCCAGCAGGGCTGAGAGGTGAAGCATCCCACATGCAAGGGAAGACATCCACCTTGGTCTTTCGCTGGGGCACCCTAGTCTTGTCCCGTCTGCCTTATGTGGGGATCCTTTTACCCAGCAGGCTTTCTCCATCACGTTGAGCACAAGCAAGTGATTCTTACCCTGGGAGACTCTTCCTGGTCAGGACTGGGGCTCCTCACTTCATACCTGAGCCTTTGAGCTGGGGTGGACCAGGTGAATTTGCTGAAGTTTGCCACAGTCTGACAGCACCTTTTGCTTTGGGAGATGCTGAAATGAGCAGTGGGCACTCAGAAGGATGCACATGTTTTTTGGGTGGTTAGTAGGCAGGATGGGAGTTCCTCTCCTTAAGAAGAGAAGGGGGTATATATGACTACATAAAACCACCATTTTGCTGAGACTGACTCCTGACCTGAATGGCTTAGGTGATCTCAAGGCTTGTTGCAGAGCTGCTGTGGCCCAAAATGCTAGAAAGGGTTATGTAAATTTTCCCTGGTAATTGTTCAACCTCTGTTGCCTTCAAAAAGACAAAGAAGACATGAAGCCCCCTGCTCGCTAATGAGCAAATGCCTGCACTTAGTTTTCTTCTCTGGAATTTCAGCTTTTTGCTTCTGCTGTTTGTTTCTGCCCTTCTGCCTAGCTGTGGCCTGGTGCAATGCCTACAATATTCCTCCTGGGACAAGAGACACGTTTCTCCTCGCAGCTCATTAGTAGGAACAGTCATATCATCTTCAGACATCTGAGAAAGTATCCTCCTCATCTCCTTGCTGGCAACCGGCTTGCGAACAGCTTCGCCACAGGGCTGGATGGCAAAGGATCCTGCAAATCTCCTGCCTTAACATGGACATATGAGAAAGAAATCAATCCCGAGTGCTTCGCAGTAGGGATGTAGCGCCGGAAGGGATCTCCTATTCTACCATGTCTCGGCCCTTGCTATTGTCAGCAATCACATCATGCAATCTTTCACACAAATGTGAAGCTCCAAACAATCCTAACAAGTTTTAAGATTCTCCCACTACCCCAATTAGTAGTCTCTTCCAGAACTTGACAGCTCTGAGGCTTAAACTATTCTTCTTATTTCCAGTCTCAATTTATTCCTGTCTGGAGCATGTCCACTTGTTGTTGCGCCAACATTGTTCCAAGGCTTAAATAGCTCTGCTCCCTCCCTGGTGCTTACCCCTCTGATGTGTTTACCAAGAACAATCATATCCATTCCCAGCCTGCATTTTGCTGGGCAAAATAAATCAACATTCTCCTGCCCCATGATAGGCACTCTTGCCCTGACCATCCTGCTAGCCTTTGTCTGTATCCCCTCTCTTCTCAATTCTTCTCTTTCCAGTGCAGATGGTGAGAACTGGAGACTGTTCTCCATCACCTGTGCTCCAAGTAGGGTCCCAAGCAGCACCAGGTTTATACTGATGTCCCAGTGGCCAGAGAAGAGATGAGTGTGGGGATTTTTATAGGCACAAACTGCTTTTCCCAATGGAATCTGTTTTCAACCCTTGAGTGTTGTGTAGAGTAGTGCCTTGTCTTGGGGCAGTTTCTTATACCACTGAGTCAGCAGCCTCGCTCTGCTCTGAAGATGTCATTGCTTCAGTACTGGTAAAGCATGCAAGACTTGCTTGCAGAACAGTAGCTATAAAGTCACTCTTGAGGTTTTGACTCATTTGGTGGCACTAGTTGTTAAAGTTGTCTCTCCAATTTCCCAGTGTAGCAAAGCACCCTGAGCTGGATCACTGAATAGCTTTAGCAGAAAGTTTTGTTTATCTGTTGGTTTTCTCACAGATCAAGAGA
Source organism: Ceryle rudis (assembly GCA_033439905.1). Taxonomy (NCBI): domain Eukaryota; kingdom Metazoa; phylum Chordata; class Aves; order Coraciiformes; family Cerylidae; genus Ceryle; species Ceryle rudis. Next base: position 24,488 of record JAAGNO010028904.1, read on the forward strand.
TCCACATAGGTTTTTCCTGAGATGCTTTCCTGGACACTCTGAATTCCTGTCAACAGGATATTTAGAGGCCCAAATAAAATTATCTAAGTGTGGGTGTGCTTTTTACATCATTTAGAATGTATCTGACCCTCTATGTCATCTGTAAAACTTCATTTTTCTCTTATGAAAGGTGTGCAGAAAGCAGATGACAGATTTTAGGCTAGGATATGCTGCAGCAGAAAGAAACAAATAGGACTGCTTTTTCAGTTAAGCCAAACCTGGGCTTCAGGAAGAAACAAGCCAGTTTCAGCTCCTAAAAGTATAGGAACTCAGCCATGCTCTTAATTATTTTTTTAAGTCTGTGATTAAATCCTTCTACACAGGATACTCTATTACTAACATGCTCTTTAGATTTGGGAAAGGCAAGCAGCCGTGGAAAGTACAGTGCAATATTACCTTAGAAACTGGTGTTAGAAGAAGTGACTACTTGAAAGGGAGACACACAGGCTGCAGTCTGTGGGGCCAGAGTCTTCCTCTGGTTGCCTCTCACCAGCTCTTACTTACAGTCTTACATTATTCTTTTACAAGGAAGATAGGAAGAAATCCCTTTTTTTCCCCACTCCCCACAATGAACCTTCCTGGGTAGATGTCCCCAAGTCTGCAAATGTAAGCAGAAATATCTCTGCACTGTTGGAGGTTCAGAAATAATGGGGTGTGATACCGGGAGAGGGGTTTTGAAAGGCACCCTTTCTTTGTGCGACCTCTCTGCTACCTAAGAAGCTATGAATTACAGAAATTTTTCCTCACTGAAGCTGAGCCACTTTCATTTAATTCTGTTTCGTACATGTGTAACATCACTTCTGGTACCTTGGTCAAAACCCTATGGTGTGGCTTTGCTGCATCCCAAGGTCTTAGCCATTACCAGGTTGTATAGAAGCAGCGCAGCACAGACATCTGCCTCTTGGTGGTTTGACTCCCTGCTTGACAAAATGGAACTCTCTGACAGAGCACCTGTGGCCCAGCCTGGTTTGGGTGCTTCCCAGTGCCAGGCATGTGCTGTGTTGTACCATGGCATGCTTACTGTCTGCACAGAGAGGCTGAGGTATAATAGAAACAATACTCAAAAATTTAAATGGCGTGGGTTTTTTTCCCCTGAAGTCTTTTACTCCTGATACCAAAGCACAGTAAATCAAGGGGTTCTGCCTTAAATGTTCTTTATTAAAACAACAACAACAAAAAAAAGCACCAAAAAAACCCAGCAAAAGCAACCACCCCCAAAACAACCAAATCCCCAAGTCCCTGAAAGGAAGAGGAGGAGGAAAAGATGAGACCTCAGAGAGGATTCATAAATCACATTGAAATGGACCTGGTACAGATGTTCCTGCATTCAGCCTACCAGGCAAAGCACCGCACCATAATGGGACTGATGGGCCACGTGTGAAAGTCGACAGAATGCAGCTGACTTGGAGGAGACGTGCTCGCTCTGGCACATATAACACACTCTCAGTCCCTGCCCTGGCCTCCCTAGGTCCCTCCTGCCAAAAAATAAACAAGCCAGATCAAACCTGTCGCGGTCTGGAAGTCTTCAGCTATCCCTTTATTTTAACACGGTATGCATGGTCTGGTTTCCCAGCACTTAACGCTTTGGTATAGCACTGGAAAACTGTTAATTCTCCAGTTCTTGGACTGTGGCTTCCCACCTGGCCATCCAGGGAATGCCCTGGCCCCGGGCAGCAAGAAACAGGAAGGAGGGGAAGGAAAGGGCCAGGCATATCTCCACAGCCAGACCTTTCCAGGATTTTTTTTGAGGGGACTCCTTACTGACTTGTTCAGGAAGCCATAGCACTACAACACCTGAAGTCTGGAAGACCACTGCAAAGGGTCCCCGTGCCCTTAAGCAAGCAGCTGAGGGCTGAGGAAAGCATTTGGGTCCACAAGACAGAGCCAGCCAGGAGGGGCTGGTGGCTGTGGGGCTGAGGGCTGGGCATACCCAGCCCCATGTGGGTCCAGAGGCACATCAGGCTGTGTGTCCATCTCCTGGGGCAGAGGCTGCCTGGTGCTGCTGCCACTCTGCCTGCACACCGACCACAGGTACAAGAGCACTGGTCAGTCCCAAAATCTTAAATCCCAAAGCATTCTCATTCACATCCACAGGTTTCACAACTCCTTCTCTAGTTCTCCAAGAAACCAGAAGGCCAAAGATGATAGAAGAAAACAATTTCATGTGTCACCCAGTGGCCATGCCCTCCATCTGGGAACAAGGGAAGTAGGTGGCAGATGATGTTTAAAGATATTTTTTTTCTGTGGTTTGCCTTGGAAAATGACCTCTCCTGCTGCACCGCAGAAGTCTGAAATGCTGATGTTGTCAGAAGTGGCCTCAGGACAGTTACTAGGGTTCCCCTCAGTGTCCTCTGGTGGGTACCCACAGCAACAACATTAGAAAGAAGCTAAACCTAGGTCCTACCTGTGCTGCAAAAAGATGCATAATAATTACACTTCTGTTTCCTTTGCAGCGGGGTACCCATTGCCCAGCATCCCAAGGCCCTGGTGAGTGCAGAGACAGGTAGCCACTTTGCCTTTGTCCCCCAAGAGGCACAGAAGCAGGCAAGTGTCATGTGATTTGGGCATGCTAGAGTGGGATTTGTTATTTTTCTCCTTTTTTATCTTTTCTTTGATTTATTCTAATTTCAGATAGAAGGAATCACTCTCATTTGACTATTTTGTCCTTTGTTTAAGGGGAGGAAAAACACGTAGGGAATTCCAACGGGCTTTGAGGCAGCCAACACCTGGGTGGTGCATTGTGTTTAAAATGGTCTCCAAAAATAACCAGGACCACAAAAGGGGAAAAATTAATAAGGATAATTAACTGGTTTCCATCTCCAAGTGCTTTGGAGACATGAGCTAATCAGTCTGTAGGCACATACAAACAGACACAATGTCTGTAATTAGTTTGCTCTTCTACTTCCTTACCTCTTCCCTCAGCAGATTGCCCTCTGAGATGCCTATCAGATAGAACAGGTCTCTCTCTGCCCCTTCTGCAGAGGCCTGGCAGTCTTGCCTCCACTCAAAGTGCATCGTCTCTCTGTCAGTCTGTCTGTCTACTTCCCTCCCCTGCTGGCCATGATCAGATTCCACTAAGTGAATCACAGTCTAGTGGAAACTCCCTCCAATCTTTGCCAAGAATTGCAAAGTTGATGAAAATGCCACAGCCAAAGGGAATTTAGCACAGTGCCTTACTGGTTCCAACCAACTGGGTTTCTGTTGCAGTTGGTTGCTTCTGGTTGTCCTATTTCCTCTTTCAGCCTGGCACCTCTCCTCCACCTGGGGCATCTTTCCCAGGATTATCATGTTGATTACTAGATGCTGCACGACACCTCCAGGGCCCTCCTGGCACTCCCAGGATGTTTGATAGTTTCCTTCCACCGATGTGTTCCTTGTTTGCTTTTTTTTGTAGTGAAGAGGACTTGTTGAGACCAAGTGCCCATATATCCAGATCACCAGTGTGGGTTTAAACATCTTCTCTCTTCCAGTTATCTGGTGTGGTGCTGCTCTTGAACCTTACTTCCCTCTCTGACGACTTCATGGCTCTGCTGCTTCTTCATGCTAGACCTGCACGTGCTCTAGCAGAGCCAGTACCCTCTGACTGACAAGTCCTCTCCCATATGGATTCTTTGTGCAATTGTAGGCAATGTTGCTTTGCTTCTCTGACCTTCATTTTCTCTACTAGTCAAGTGAGTGTAATAAACTCCCTTCTGTAAATGCTTTGGGTGAGACACTGGATTTAGTGCTGGAGGGATATTTTATGATGGAGAGAAACCACTGTGTGGTCTCCTGGAGCCCTTCAGCACACAGAAAGGAGGCTGCTTCATGCCATCCCCAAGCTAACCCCCAAGGACTTAGTAACAAACTCTTCCTCAGCCCCAGGCTGAGATGCTGAAGGAGTTCTGGGGACATAGCACTGGAAGTCTTCAGATTCTCAGTCCAGATCAAGCTGAGGTGGCAGATCATTTTGAAGAGTTATTGAGAGAAAAAAGCTCCTGTGCTGTCAGCCTTAGCATTTCTTCTGTGTGATCGCCAGAAACATACTCTGGAGTGTCAACATAGCCCTGTAGGAGACGCCCAATATGACTCCTGTCTGCTTGTGCACTTTGCTCCAGTGTCTGTGTTGGTGTTGCCCAGAAACAGACCTGCACCTCAGGCAGTTCCTGCAAAGCCATTAAAGAGGAGGTCCTAGAGGTCTTCATGTTGATAGGAAGCTCTTCATCCATGCAGCTCTGCAGTGGGGCCCCGGGGCTCCTGAGGTGGACAGCATACATGGTCCTCTCAGGGCTCCTGGAGTGTGTGGATGCTGCAGCCTCATCTGGCTGCTAGCACAGCATCTCCAGGCAGCACTGTGTCTGCTGCAGGCTGCAGATCGATGTACCATACCCCATCTCCTTATTGTCCAACCTTCACTTCTCCTTCTTGCCTTTCCCCCTCTGCACTTTGCTTTTTCCCTTTGCAGTACCTGCCCTTCTCTCTCTTTCCTGTCCCAGCCTCTTTCCTTTCTTATCCTGCCTGCTTCCAACTCCCCATCCCCCTCTCCTCTCCTCTCCTCTCCTCTCCTCTCCCCTCCTCCTCCCCCCTCTCCCCTCACCTCTTGCTGTCCTCTCTGCCCGCGCCCTCTT
>JAAGNO010028905.1:0-11394 GCA_033439905.1 Ceryle rudis
TATGGAGAGCCCAAGCGATCTGCCTTGGCCAGCAGAAGATAAAATGCTGGTCTTTTCTGAGTCATGAAAATCCCAGTGCTGATTTGATGAGAGGGGACAGTGGGGAGGGGAGATGCCCTAGCTTGGTTCCCGCCGAGGCTCGCTTCTGACATCAGCACGAAACCAGCCATAAAAACGGCAACCAGAGGGGACTCCTGCTCAGACGACGGCCGCTCAGTTCAGCGGAACAGCAGCCAGGCATCTCACCCCGCCACGCCACAGTAAGTGCAGCAAATCGACGCTTTTCTCTCCCTCTTGTCACGCTTTTGTTGCTGGATAATTTCCTGAGCTCTGCTTTGCCTCCGTGTGTGTCCATGTGTGTGTCCTTCTGTCTGTCCAGCTGGCTGGGGGGGAATGTTTCCAAAAGCAATTTTTAAAAACCACCGACTGCAGCAAACCTGAGCTCTCAGGAGCCCAGGCTCCCTCCTGCCCCGCACGCGGCAAACTTCTCCTTTGCAAAAGTCCCTGGAATTAAAGCTGTCACTGCATCCTTGCCGTGTCCTGCTTCACCCAGCTCTCCTGCTTTTGCTCCTTTGCCTGGCTCCCTGGATGCAGGTGGCTGCAGAAACCAAGCCCATCACTCTGCCTACCCTGTACCTGGGTCCAGGAGTGGGTGCCAAGGGTGCAGAGGTGGTCATGGTCCATCCAGCACTGGGCAGCAAAACCTGTATGTGCTTCTTCAACCTTTGTTTGGTGCTGCCAGCCCTGCATTTTGAATGTGGTTCCCCTCCCCATCTCCTGGACTGTAGAGTCCCATGGGCGCACTGAGGGTCACAGAGAGAAAGAGTGATGCCAGGCCTGGCCTAAGGTGCTAGGCTAGGACCAAAACCAATTTTAATGAACATTAGGTTTGTACAACTCATGTTTGCAGGGGATATTTTCCGCGGCAAAATATCAGCCCCAGCAAAAACCTCTGGGTTTTGATCAAGCTGGCCCAAGCTCTTTACATCACTGCTGGTCCCGGGGATGCTGAGATGGGGTCAGCAGCAGCAATAGTTGCCCCTCCCCTCTGTTGAAGCCTTCCCCTCCTGATGGGGAGCTCACCCTATGAGGGTTTAACACCAGCAGGATGTCTTTGCAACAGCCAAACCCCTTTGCTCCCACAGCCGGATCAGAGGCCACCGTCTTCGTGGCACCAGCGGGAAGCACCAAGGGCTGGGAGTCTTTGGGGCCAAGCCACCGTGGCCAGAGAGAGCCAGGGATGAAGCTGGGGGCCGCCTGCCTCTTGTGCCTGCTGCTCGCCTGCCTGACCCTGCCCATTGCCCACGGCCACGTCCGCAAGCGCTCCATGGAAATCAGGAGTAAGGAGAGCAGGAGTAAGGGACTCCCCTCAGCCAACCTCTGTCTCCAGCCCCCTCTACATCCTCAGACTCAGATGCATTTGGGGAGGGCAAGGGGTGGGGGGGGTGGGGGTCAATATGCAGAAGCAAAGGTTTGCAATGGCCTTTGCAACAGCTTTTAGTCCCCTTGACATGCTCTCCTGCTCCCCTGGCATTCACCATCTCCCCCACCCATGGGTGCTATGCCCTGTGTCCCACTCCATGTCCTCCCCATGTCCCACCCCCATCACACCCTGATGGTTCCTTGGCTTTTGCCTTGCAGACCCGGACATCGACCCCTCCTGGTACACGGGGCGTGGGATCAGGCCAGTGGGGCGGTTTGGGCGGCGGCAAGCCCTGGGCGAGGGCACCCATCCTCGGGGGGCTGGCTGGCAGCAAGCCTGTGCCCCCCCTGGCTCACACCCCCAGCCCCCCTGGGAGGAATGGAGCCCCTGAGCTGAAGCTGACAATAAAAGCTCTTCTTCCTCACATCCCTGTGTCCTGCTCCAAAATGCAGCATGGGGTGGTGCTCAGTGTGGTGGACAGGGTGGGAGTTGTGACCCCCAAAATTGCTGGTCTCACGACAGTTTTGCAGCCTGACGTGGCAGCGGTTCCCTCTCTGCACAACTCAGCTTGTTTATCCCCCCACATCCTAAAAATGAGGCCCAGAGGGTCCCCTTTCCCAAGTGCTGGGGTCCCCACAGCATCCCCACCACCCATGGGTGCTTCTGACACCTTCATTTCTGTGGTGTCAAGGTCAGAAACAGCCACCCCATTTCCATGGCCTGCATCAGAAATGCTCGGGGAGCACATGAGGCTTTGCCCCCCATCACACCGTATATCCCCCAGTGTCCCCTTGTGAGCTGTGTCCCCAGGCCAGACCAATTTATCCTCTTCTCCAGTGTGGGAGCAAGAGTTGTCACAAGGGAAGGGTGACTCTCAGCACTCCTGTCTGCAGTTCCTGGCCCAGCACTGAGGGTCTAAGGCTGTTTGGGGAGGGAAGGGTTAATCTGGGGAGGGGAAGCAGCAAATGGGTGGGGGTGAGCAGCAGTTATCACCCAGCTAATGTCTCCCAGCTGCCCTAAGGGAGGGAATTTAGGCTAGAGGAGCCCCTGTCCTCCTCCAGAATGGCTTGGTGCTGGTGAAGCACTGAAGGGAGGTGCCCCTGGCTGGTGTGGGGTGCTGGGGCAGTGCTCTTAAGGGGGGAGCTGACCTGGTAAACCTGAGCAAAGAGTGCTGTGGTGCCCTCATCTCTATGGGGAACATCTTCAAGGGTGTCCTCTGACTTGTGGCCAAACTCAGCCTGGCCACACCTTGCCCTGTGGGCTGGCATCAAGTCAAGGCATGCCCTAAGAATTCAGTGGGTATGTTGTCTTGCAGACACGGTGAGGGGTCCTGCTCCTTGCCCGTGGCCTTGACAGAGTTGCTGCAGCTCTTTCAGAAAGGGAAACATGTTCCCTGAGCCCGATGTTCTATGGGCTTGCTGGGCAAGGCATGTTTCCAGAGGGTTAATTTGTAATGTATGAAGAAGAGGCCCTGCAAGGACCGGGCTGCTGTGACACCCAGCATTTGCTTTGGTCTTGCTCTGCCCTCAGACCTGGCTCTTATATCTGCAATAAAATGGTGATTTCTCCTGAGGATGGGCTGTGAGTTCTGGAATGGTTCAAGTGGAGGCTGATAGGGTGAGTAGAGCACTGTCTTTGGTCCCTTCCACCTCCAGGCTTCCTGTGGTCCCCACCTGTGGGCTGACATCCAAGTCAGGGAAAAGAAAAAACAAGACTTTTAGGGCAATATTCTCTGTATTTGCATTCTGGGTGTAAAGCCATGGGGATGTATCTGCTTTGCTCCAGAAAGAGAAACACTCCCTTTTCAGATGGGAAGGGAGATAGAGGAGGTGACATGCAGCTGGGGTGGGGGAATGTCACCAGTAAGGGCTGGTGGCAGTGGTGCTGGTGAGTCACACTCCTCCCTGGAAGCAGAAGGTTGGTGGAAGAAACCTCTGTGCTTCACCTCTGGGATGAAGCCAGTGAGGGAGGGTTGAAGAGGCCCTGTGTCCCTGGGATGAGCTCTGACTTCACTCTGAGGAGGAAGGCAGTCAGGCTGAGCTTGCCCCTGTGCTTCTGTGTCTCCCCTGCTTTGTCATTGCTCTTCTTGGAGACCTCATCTAGCCACTGCTGTGCTCCAGAGCTGCCCCTCCTCAGAGCTGGCAGCAACTTGTCCTCGCCCTGTTCTCCACTAGGTCAACTGTTGACTGTTCACACCGGGACAGGGCCTTCTCTTGTTCCCGCTGCAGGAGCTCTTGGGCTAGGAAGAAACACAAGGGTGTGAGAAAGGGCTCCTTTCTCCTGCTGGTGAGGTGGGATGCAATGTCTGTCCAGTCCCATCCCAGAGAAGTCACTGATGACCACCAGTACCATCCCATGGTAACTGTGTTAGATCTCTACTGAGCGGGCAGCATTACACCTAGATTGGATATTAAAGCAAAAGAAAATTGTCGCTTTGGGAGAGGGCTTGAAATAATCTCTGATGCTGGCCATCCTCAGGATGGATCTACCCTAAGAGGTGTGGCATGCTTCACAGAAACCATGCGCTGCTATAGCTGTGACCTTTGCAGTTGCTGGGTGCAGTACTGGGCTGGACTGTCTGGGAAGAAGATCTGAGTGGCAAGGAGAAGCAATGAAAGGGGGTGTCAGCTTTGCAGAGGGAAAGGCCTTCAGAGCCTTGAAGCAGAGGTTTGGGGCCTGTGGTTCACCTGTCTCTGCTCTCCCCTAGAGCTGTCACCCAACTCACCTACAGCCATAAAGATATCATTCACTTGGTGGTTGGATTTTGCAGATGTTTCCATGAACAGGAGGCCTTTGGTCCTTGCAAACTCTTCACCCTCCTAGGTGGAGACAAGCAGAGTTATTCCCCAGCCCCACCTCAGGCTGCTTGTTTGGTTACAGTGGCATATCATGGCAGGTCAATAATTGTACAGGGACTTTGGAGGTGTCTGAAAGCCTTTAAAATTCTTGGCTTTGCTAATATGCATCCCAGCACTTGCTGGAGAGGGGGTGATGAGGGGGCCAGGGAGCTCACCACAGGCACTCACCTCGGTGGTGACTTCTCGCTCAGTAGCAAGGTCCATCTTGTTGCCCACCAAAGCAATGATTATTTCATCGGGAAGGAATTCCTTCTCCAGCTCCCTCAGCCACAGCTTTGCTCTGTTGAGTGTTTCCTGGAGAGATGGAGACAAAGCCATCTAGTGATCTGGTTTTGATTTCATCCCTTTGTCTCAGTCATAGCAAAGCTGGACAGGCAACAAACCAAAGGGAGTGGAAGTGGTATTCTGGGGAGGCTTTGATTGTCACCTCTCTCAGGGAAACAGATCACTGGCCCTTGAACACCTTTAAGAATACATCAGCTTTGGATAGGCAGCAAGACATCAGCCCTGGGGTGGTGGTGTGGTCCTGTACGGGCCATGAACTTCCCAGATGCGACATTCATCTTCTCAGTTTGTGCTTGTGTATTGATTTCTGCTTTACCAAGGACAAACACCATCACTGGGCCGCCTCTGCCCCACCAATGCTGCTGCAGCATGGCATAGTTACTGCATGGATGGGACTGGTGTCCCCTCCCTTACCTTGTTAGTGATGTCGTAAATGAGGAGAGCAGCGTGAGCACCCCGATAGTAGAGGTGGCAGACACTGTGGTATTTCTCCTGGCCTGCTGTGTCCCAGATCTCAAGCTTGACAGTGGCTACATCCAGGTTGAGCGTCTGTGTGAAGAAGGAGCCTGCAGGCAAGACCCAGGGTGCATGTTTACTTGCAGCAAGACCAGAAAGCTCAGGTCTGCTGCTGTGAGGTCAAACCCACCTTGAGGGCTGCTAACAGGGCTCTAATCACAAAACTGGGATGGGTTTCTCATAAGCACTGGCACCATTGTTGGGATGGCAAGGCAGGACAGACCGGGGAAGGCTGGGAGTCCTTCCTGGCAGCAGATTTGGGTGGTTGCACACCAGTTTTGTTGTCAGATAGCTCTGAGCTTTGTAGGGTAGCCTCCATGCAGGGACCCACCCCCACTTTGCTGTTGGGTCAGATCCGTGAGTGCTGTGACTGAAAAGGGCTCCCACTGGAAGGGAGCCTACATCCTTGCTCCAAGGGAGCAGATGGCCACTTGTGGATCAGCCAGAGTCAAGGGGCAGCCAGGACAAGGGGAGCTTCACCTCCTCCACCAGCTAGCTCTTCGGGCAGGACCCCACACTCTGTGCCTTCTTAGGGCAAAACCCAAGTGTATCATGTAAAATGAACATCTTCGATGACTAGATGCTGTGGAGAGCTGTGCTGATGAGAATGTACAGAGGAGGCAGCTTGATCCCAGCAAGCATGCTGGCCCAAGGGAGGTTTTGGAGGGAACAGAGCTCTCGAAGCTCTCCAGATGGTTTTCATCAAATCACGAGCATGCATGTGGCCTGCCTTTGGATGTGGGTTGTTCAGCGTGGCTTGTCAGGACAGGACATGCAGGGACAGTGGGGCAGAGCGTGGGGTTTGTCACCCAGCCAAGCTGTGGGGAGCTCTGCTCTCAGCTCTGCAGGCAGGCTGGAGGAATGAGGCACTCCTGCAAGCCAACCATTGGGCAGTGCTGGGGAGGGGGTCCTGCCATAGTTGGCCACCTACACCACAGCCAGAACCTCCTCTCTCCAGAATGGCATTGAGGTCTGAAGGTGGTGACAGCAATGGGCAGGTCCATAACATGTTCAAAAGTGGGTCTGTGATTCTGCAGGATATACCAACCTGTTCTCCTGCATCCCACCCCGCTGCAAGGAAGGGCATCAGGCCTGGTCTCTTATCCAGAGCCATCAATCTATCAAAGTCACTCACTCACATCCCACAGTTGGTAGCAACTCCTTGAAGTCATTTCTCATGTATCGGTAGGCCAGGCTTGACTTTCCCACTGATGTGCTCCCCAGCAGAACCACCTTGTAGGTGTAGGTGGGACGAAACCCCGCCAGGGAGGTGCCTGGCATTGCTTCCTGTGCCATGCCCTGAAAGGAAACAACCCTGTTCAAAACATGTCTGCAGTGATCCTAGCTCCATCAGCTGAGCCTCCCGAATCAACTCCTCACCTGTGGCAGCAGGGCATGTGGAGTTTAACCTCAAAATAGGATAGAACAAAACCATTAATATCCTGAATCAAACAATACATCAAGCCACCATCCACTGTCAGTTATGACCAGAGGGTGGAGATCTTTAGTAAGGCACTTGATGCAAAAGACCTTTTTGGATGTAGACAAGGAGGCTGGATTGGTTGTGACTCCTTTAAAGAGAGGACATGCTGGGGAAAGCTAATGGCAGAGTGACATCACTTAGGGGTGTGTGCCTTGCTCTTGAGCACACCTCCTTTCCCAGAGTCCTGATGAAGAGCTCAGGCTGATGTTCCATGCTTGTTGTGGGTTTTGATTAGAAGTTATACCAGCAGACCATAACTCAAGCTGGAGGTGAGTTCAGGTGTGGGTGATGCTGCTGCCAGCTTGCTAAGGACACTGCCCAGGGGAAGGCAGGGCACCCCAGGATCTGATGGGCTTTGTGGCAACACTTTCAAGTCAGTGTGTTGCTCACCAGGGTGAAAAAGCAGGAGTGAGAGGACCTGACTCAAGCAGCTTTGAGGACAACAACACACAGAGCAGACAGCACACATTCTTCCATCGTGGATTAAGAAACTCTGGGCAGACCAAGCCCATGACATCTCATGCCCTCATGACCATTGCACCATGGGGTGTGACTGCATCACTCAGGGTGGAGCTATGGTGCATGGTGACAGGGGGCAGCAGGGGTGCACAGCCCAAAATAATGGGGACACCTCAAAACTGACTTGAAGAGAGCCGCTGCAGAGCATTGGCCATGTCCCGGGAAGTGGACAGCTGGCATGAGCCCTCCTGCGTGGCATGTTTCTCCTTCTCACAGCCCTGAGCTCAAGGAAGTGATGCTGCCTCGCTGTCAGGACAGTGTGGCAAATAACTCTGTCCTGCAGCTAGCCAAAGCTTTGCTCTGGCCTCTCCTTGCATATCTCCTCTAAAAATACTCATTTCACATGGAGAGCTAAGCAGGAGAGAGGGAGGTTCATGCAGAGCTTGAAGATGAAGGGTCATGGGGTGTTGAACTGAGCAGGAGGGAGCATGAGATGACCTTGCATGCCCTTACCCCACCTTACACCCAGCAGCAAAGGGGAAATAGGCCACAAGCAAGCCTGTAACTGCTGTGTGCAGAGATGCAATGTACCTTGTATTATAGATCTGATCTTCTAACAGCCAAAGGCAGCAGAGGAGCCTTGTTAAGGATGCTGAAATGTTCATGTCCTGCTGCTGGTCCCTGCCTGTGTGTCCTGGCACGCAATAGCAGCGAGAGGGTCAGGTAAAGAGCCTCCTGTGCCAGGGTAAATGCTGCTGGTATAAGGTGATTTGAAGAAAGCCCTGGTCAGCCAGTGAGCAGGGACCTGCATGACTTATAATGAAGAACGGGTGCAATTACTCCAATTCCTACATGGGGCTTGCAGCAGTTTGCTGTGCAGAACCTGCAGGTGAGCAACAAGAAGTACCTTTATAAAGACATAAATGTAGCTCCTGGCCCAGGAAAGTCTCTGCAACAACCTTGTCTGACAAAAGCCTCTTGTTCCTGCTCACCCCACGTGTCTCCTTTGTTTTGCCTGTCTTCCCTCTGCAATCTGGCAGGTTCCAGACCTTTAATTCTTCTCCCTTCCCTGAGCCTGTGATCAAAGCAGGCTGTCATTAAGAACATTCCTCAGTGGAGGCTGAACCCAGGTCTGGATCTGTGTTTTTTCTCTTCCCTCAGATGAGATTTCACCTCTTTGAAAAATGGGTAAAATCTTCTTGACCGGCTCATTCAGCCCAGCGATGAAGAGTGAGATCACAGTTTGTGCAGATCAGAGAGTTACTGATGGGGTTTGGTTTGGGCTTTTTTAAACAGGAAAAAGCTAAACCCTGCCACACAGCATACAGCTGTGCTCCTTCTGGTATGAATTACACACATTTGCCTCTTTGTAGGCCTGTAAATAAGTCTTGCTGTCTTTTCTGGGCAGCTATGCTAGCTACCATAGGTGACGAGCCATAAAACTTTCTAGGAAAACAAGTGGCTGCCTGAAAACCAACACAAGATTGTCTCCCTTAAACTCAGCGTCTCATCATTTCACTCTGCTGCTCTCTGTTTAACTCTGGAAGGCTGTATCAATGCTGGAACAAATCTCCCCTGAGGATTCCTCTCATGAGAGAAATTTCCTTGCAAACTTTTCATGCTAGCAAGCACCTATCAGAGATGGGCAAGTTACACGAAAGCTCATTTGAAATGATTTCTATTCTGTGTTAAGAGGCAGAAGGTGAGTCTCACTTTCAGCCCAAGGAGAACAGCAAGGAAGCAAAATGAGCAGCTTTATTCCGATTCAATGGAAAACAGGATTTAGAGGAAACTGTTTTCTTCATCCTTTTTTTTTTCTGCTGAAAAAGGCATGTACAGACTAAATACCCTGTGCTTCCTGGCTAAGGGACATGGGAAAAATCTCTCCAGAGATCTCACGTGGCTGGCAGTCACTCTTCAGCAACTGCTCCCTTGCGTGGGGCAGAGCCTGGCAAAGGTAAGACCCAGCTTAGGGTTACAATCAGCTCTGGAAATTCAGGATGCTGCTCGAGCAGGGTCACCGGTCCCCGCTCTGGGTGCTGATAACAGTGCTGCTGTAGTATCCCCATTCTTTCAGCCTGCAGACAAAGCAGAAGTTCATTTTTCATCTGAAACCCCCCTGACTTTCCCAGGCTGACTGACTGCACATATCCAGGAGAAATGTTTGAAGCCACTTTCCCACTGGTTTCTGTGAGTTTAAGCCCCAGTAGAGTGCACCTACAGGCTAGAAAAGCTCCTGTCAGCATAACTAGAAGTTGATTCAACCAAGTTTGATTTCTCTCGCTGCAAACTCGATACTGTGAAGAAGCCAGTGATGTTTCTGTGCAAGATGGCTTTTCCAAATTTCTCCACACATGCTTAGATAGACTGAAGTGTAACCAGAACTGGGACTACTTAGATGCTGGGTTTGGGGGTTTTGAGTTTGATCTTGGTAAAGAATAACTCAGCAATTTAGGGAGCAGCAGCTGAAGCGTTAGAAGACCTCTCCTCATGCCTACAGCCACACCGAGGGGCAGGGAAAGCTGAAGCTGCTCAGAACCAATATAAAGGGCTGAAGATTAGTCTAGACAAGCATTTGTCTGTAAAAAAAAAAAAAATGCTTCTGGTGGATTTAGTCTCCAGATACAGCTTAATGTGACAGCTGCATCTAGCAGCAGATATTCAGGGCAGGTTTCCTGATCTTACACTTACCTAGAAGTCAAGCACCAAAACGGCCACAACACAGATCATTTCTCACTTCCTAATGGAGGATTAAACATCACTGCACCCAGGAAACTGTGTCCTCAGCCAGACACTCTTTATCTCCTCTCTCCTTGTGGGGGGCAATGGGTGGGTATGTGGAGGCAGCTCCCACCAGTGTTAACCAGCTTCCCCTATGGAGCCCACCCGTTTAATGTAAATCAACTTAAAGTAATCTCTTTGCAGTGCCAGATTAGTGATATTGCACTTGAACCGCCTGCTTTCACTGTTTCCAGGAAGGAACCTGACAAATTTGTTTATAAGGGTGACTCAGTTGTTTATAATTAGCAGGAAAGTGGACTTTATCTAAGGAGAATCATTTCAAACTCCCGTTTTATGGGTGTAAATGAGAGTAATAAAAAACAGAAATATGAGGTGGTGGAGTAGATATTTGCCCTGGAAAGCAACAGCAAGGGTTTGGCTTTTGCCACTCTAAATTTGTATCTCTGCAGTATTTTTAACCTAGGGAGGGAGGATCGTCATGTATCTATTGTCAGGGGATAAGCCTTTTATTTCCAAAGGAAAATAGTAAAAAAAAAACCCAAACACTTTTGAGGATGGAACTACCGAGAAGTGTTATTTAAGACTCTCTTCCTGGGACTTAGCGATGTTTAAGTGTAATGAATTTTTTTTTTTTTTTATTGATAGTGGTCACACACCTACTTCCCCAATTAACTTCTAGGTTTGTCTCGAAGTGCTCCTCTGTTTAGGAGCTTCCTCCTACCTCCTAAGGCACTCACAGTGCTGGTGTAGGACCGTGGCCACTTTGTCAGTTCACTTAAGCCAAGGTTACCAGGGGATACGAAAATCCCAACTGCAAAGATTTAAAGCGTAAACAGCGTTAGATTTACATAGCGCTGGTTTCTCAATGTTATCAGCCCTCCTCAACGCTAAATGGAACAGAATAAGGGTCATTAACTGTGCGGCTCGAGCGGGCTGGGGAAACAAGGCAGCAATAAACAGAGACCGCCCTGGGCTGTGGGCGAGACCAAGCACTCTGCCGAGAGCTTTGCAGCAGCTCCTTGGCTGCCCGAGAGGATGTGGGTAGGTAGGGCAGAGGGCTTCCTAACTCTTCCTAAAATCTCTTCCCTTAGGTAGGGAGCTGCTGCGGGTGGTGCTGCCCTCCCTGGTGGATGCCCCTTTGCAGCTCTGATGCAGGTCTGCTTCCCAGTGGGAGGACGAGAGTCCTGGGATCTTGTCTGGGAAAGGCACCTTGAAGATGATGGGTCGGGGCTGGGGCCTGCTCTTCAGGGAATTGCCCGGCAGAGGATGCCTTTACCTTCCCGAAGCCTTGCTCTCCTTCCAGTGTTCCAGTCCGTGGCATCGGTGGTGATGGGGCAACGGCCCCTTCCAGCTGCCCGAGCCTCTCCACACTGGGGCGAGATAAAAGTGAAACCATCCGGCAGCTGCTGGGGAGCAGTGTCAAAGGTGAGACCAACCGGAGATCAGTGAACCTTAGACCCACCAGCAAGGCGGGACCATCAGGTGCCGTCACACGGAGCAAGGCTCCAGGAGCATCTGCTGCTGGGTCTGGCCGGAGGGATGATTTGGAGCAGGGCTATGGGGACAGAAGCGTTGGCTGCTTCACAGGAAGTTTGCATTTAAATTTACATTTAACCCGTGAACCAATG
>JAAGNO010028906.1:0-17690 GCA_033439905.1 Ceryle rudis
TAAGTTAATGTGGTGTTGTAGGAAAACCGTTTTTCCTTCCAAAACACCACCCGTGTGGGTAATTTTTTGTTTTTGGGGCCCCCCCCCCCCCCCCCCCTTCCCTAATATTTTATTTAAAAATAGCAAACATAAAACTCATTTCAAAGTGGCATGATATAGTCTAAGCCATAATAAAATTGCTATTTCCTTTCAAGCACTTCATGCACATACCACCAGGCACCCCTGAGGGAAGAAGACCCATCAGCCTCCTCCTTCCCCATGCCGTGGCTTTACCTTTCAAAAATCCCAAAGGAGCCACTGGAGGCTGGTGTGGTCACAGTGTGAGACCCTCCTCCCCACCCCAGTCCACCCATCTGGCACTCTGGGAGCTTTCAGCAACATCCAGTCCCTGGTGGCCCCAAAATTTCCACTCTCTTCTTCACAGAGGCAAGTGCCCAGCAGCCTGCCAGCCCTTGACATCACCATTTCCAAGCTGAAGCTCACTGCAAGCACCAGCATCCCAAATGTGGGAATTCACTACAGGCACCACAAGGGCTCATCCTTTTTCACCCCCAAGCTCCTGATTAAACCTTCCCAAAACCATCCCCCTCTGCTGCCTCCGGTTTCCCTTCTGCCATGCAGAGAGAGAAGGCTGCAGCATCTGCCTGTCCTGCAGCATGTCTGGCTCCCAGCGCAGCCTAACACAGCCATCCATGTGCAGGACAGCAGATCTCCTGACATCAACAAGGACCGCAGAGGGCTATTTTCACCCTCATATTGCTTCCTCTGCCTCTAACATCATTGTTATTTAATTGCTATTTCTGCCAACAGCACAGGTCCTCCCCACTCACCCCCTCCCCATCTCTCCACTGTCCCCCATTACCTTAGTTCATTCTCACCCTGCTTTCTACTGTTTTCTCCAAGTCATGTTGTCCAGCTTGGTTTCTGTCCATCTCTCTATTTTCCCCACTTAAACTGGTGATGCAAGAGGGAAGAAAAAACATGGAGCAAACCCCAAAGAAGCTGTAAACCACAAGCGATGGGTACTGAAAACTCCCTTGCCAGGGTGCAGTTTTATCTTCTCCTCCTTCCGCTCCTGCCTTCCCTCACACCAAGGGCTGCTACATCTTCCTCAACCTTCTCCCTTACGTCCTGACACGTATTCCGGTATTTATAGCCAGATCTGCCACTTCCTGAGTGGAAACCCACAGGAAAGATGAAAGCAACTGCTTGAGGTTCACCTGGCAGAGTTTCCACCGTGATCAGGTCCCAGGTGGGCATGGAGATCCATGCTCCCTGCAAGCAAGCAGCAAGCGTGCCGTGGAACCCTTCTGCGAGCTTGCTGGTCGATGGCCCCACCGTCTTGCAAGGAAGCCCTGCCTGTGCTGAGGCTGCTGAAAGTTATTTTGCAGTTGGAGAAGGCTGCGCCCTTATTTATTCGGCGATAACCCAGCGACAACACCACACAGCCGCAGTTCCCCATTTGTAGGGCTTGCATTGCAACGCTTCATCTCCAGCGCTCACAGCTCTCAAATTGTGTGCTTTGTTATTGTGTGGGACGTTGTAATAACAGGTTACTGCAGGGTTCTGCCCTACAGAAGGGAAAGGGATTTACCTGGGACATGCAATTGCTACTTACAGTTAAATCCTTATTTAGCTTGCCCAGCATTTGTCAAAATTTATCCCAAATGGGTCCCGACTTAGCTTTTGATGACATTTCCTTGAATTCAGACTGAAGCGTTGATACTTATCAGCAAAGTTAATGACATTTGACCTTTTGGAGCAAAGATCCTAAGTCAAAATACTTGCTGACTTGAGTCACTGAAGTCAGCAGAAACCTCCTCTCACACAAAGCAGGATGAGTTTCGTGTGCTCTAACACGCTGTTTATTGATTTTTCAAGTATTATTGTTGGCCGACAGGGAAGAAATTCTTTCCAACTTAATCACAACAGTTACAGCAAATTGTTTGGTTAGGTAAGAAACTCTGACACTTTCTGCAGACAGCATCCTCCACGTGAACCCCTCGAAATTGCAACCTTGTATATTCCCATAGTCAGTACCAGTGCAATGTAACCTCTGGTAAAATAAACAATTTTTGATTATATGACTACCCAGGCTAAGCTTCACTTCTTAAGCAATTTCACTGTCTAACACACTTAAAAACCGCCTGTACACAGTGTTTCTGTCCCCATTAGCATCCACAGCGTAGCAACAAGGTACAGCTCTGTCTATCTAGTTATAAAAACATTTTGGCTTAAAAATAACTACAAAAGACACATTAAGATTAGTTTAGTGATCATTGCCCAGCTTGGTCAGGCAGCACCAGTCCACCCCATACATGAAATAGCTGGTAAAGTTGTCAGCTGTTACTGAAAAAGAAAATCTTATAATCTTTGTTTCTTTACAGGCAAACAGCATTTCAAGTGCTTTCATTTTCACATAGTCAACCTTAGAGGCTTAAAATGGGCCCAATTTTCATGCACAACACATCCAAACGAGGGACACCTCAGCAGCGAAGAGGCATCCAAGACACACTCGCAGTTTTTGGAAACTGTGCTGTCAGTGTCATACCACCCTTTCACACCAGTTAATAAACACATTTTTTGCAGTGCACTCATTATAATTTGGCAGAGTTTTAAGCTAAATTCTCTGTAGTTTACTCATGAGAAACGTCAAGAGGAAAGCAAAAAAATCATTCATGTGTCCTATGTGTCTTTCTGGGCAAGTTCACCACTGGGCACTGACTTTGACAGAGTCCCTCGGAAAATGCACTTGCTAGATGTGAGCATGTGAACTCGTGCTGTTCCACGAGCCCTTGAAAACTTCCAACAAAAAATATTCTAACTCTGAAGCACTTCAATTTTTAGAAACCAGGAACAAGCTGAGGCCTAAGGACTGCACTGTAAAGCCATACAAATTACATGAAATATGGTGTGTGAATTTTTATTCTCCAGACTGAGCCACCTCCTAAATGCCTTTTATTCCCTCTTCTACAAGTTCATCTTGTTTTCTTTTCTTTTCAACTCTGAGTCAATATTTTATTGATATATTCCTGCTGACTGGAGGGATTTGCCTGCTGTTTATCACTGAATTTAAGAGAGCGCCAAAGTAAACAGTCCAAAGTGAAATAATAAGCACCGTTTTCCTTCTGCAGGATTGCAAAAGTGCCCTCTAATGGCCCATCTTTACCTCTCGCTTTTTCCCCAAACTCTCTCTAAACCGAGCCTTAAACCCAAGCACAAAGGTAAACCTGCTTCCCCGTCCTCCTGGGTAGGTTTGGGACAAAGCTGGCACCCCTGGTCCCCAGGAGATCACACCCTCGCACTGAGGAAAGGGATCACTTGCCAGCCCAGCCATGCCAGGACACTGACCTTCCTGGTGCTGCTAGAAGGGAGGAAGATTCCCGTGCTCCAACCACGAGCATGCAATGGAAGGTAAAACCCACTGCAGCTTGGAAGGACCAGGATGGCACACGCAGACACCAGCAGCTCTAGATCAGCAACAAGAGCAACACTGTAAAACATCTTTGAGAAAATATTACTTGTTTGCACACTGTTTCATTTCCAAAAGAAAGGGGGAAAGTT
Source organism: Ceryle rudis (assembly GCA_033439905.1). Taxonomy (NCBI): domain Eukaryota; kingdom Metazoa; phylum Chordata; class Aves; order Coraciiformes; family Cerylidae; genus Ceryle; species Ceryle rudis. Next base: position 3,565 of record JAAGNO010028906.1, read on the forward strand.
TTCTAATTCCTGTTCCCTTTTTTTGTCCCCCTTCTCTTTTCCCCCTTACAGACTGATCCACTTTGGGTCACCCCTGAAGCTTCCAGGGGGTCCCGATTTCCTCCCAGGTAGGGCTGCTCCCAGCCCACCTTACGAACAGACAGGGCCACCCAGTTTTCCCCGCTGTGACACTAAGCCCGGGCAGGCTGAGCAATGCCAGGGCAGCGGTGGTCCTGGCAGCTGGCTGGGGTTTCTTTTTATTTTAACCTAGGAGGTGGCGATCCTGTCCCTAGGTGAGCAGCTCCTGAGCTGCACAAGCACTCGGGTAGCAACAGCCCTGCCATGGAAGAGGTTTACTTAATGAACATGAATGTATTAATATGAATAGCCCAACAGATGAAAAAAGCATGCTGTACATTTGAAGGGATATATGAATGATTTTAACCATCTCAAAATTTACCACTGGGCCAGAGGTTTTGGTTCTTTTCTTCAGAAAGTATAAATAAACAAAAGCAGCAGTCTGGCTGTCCTGTAAATTTGAGCTATAAGCATATATATGAAAATTATCATTACACGAGATAATGGATTTTATGATGATTACAATCCATTCCTATCTTTTTAATGATTTCCACTCAGGCAGTGAGCCTCACCCGACCTTTCCAAAATCCCAGACCCCCTGCCCAGCCTTTAAGAGCTTTGCCTTCATCTATATGAAAGGCCTGGAAGTATCTTGGTAAACTGCAATTATAAGCAGGAATGGCGAGGATAATGGGATTTTCAACTGGCTTAGGCTCCGAGTTGGGGGACAAATTAGCTGGAGCTGTGGCAGCACCTTGTAGGCTGCTCCCCCAGGCTGTGGGATCAGTGAGGTGGACACATCCTCAACAAAAGGCAGAAATGGGTGACCTCGGGGGCAGATAAAATCACCCCATTTCTTATTTCACCCATCAAGCTGATGGGGTTTTCTGTCTGCCCTAAGCAAGCCATTTTTTTCCAGCAACATACAGCGATTGCCCAGGGTGTACCCCAGGAGGTATCAGAGGCTCCCCACTTCAAACCCATCACAGAAATCCCACCCAGCAAGACAAGAATCCATTTAGTTTGGCTGTTGGGATCAAAGCAGTTGTGTACCCCTGTTCAGGTTTCACTGTGCATTCATTTCACACAGAGACACGCGCACTCACAGGGAGGCTCAATGTCACCGAATGTACCTAAGCTCCATAAAAAGGGACCAAGAGAATTAGATTCACCACGTGCAATGCCAGTACTATTCACAAGTCATCTCCCAGTGCCTTGATCTATGGAAAACCTTTGCTTTACATCTCAGCTGTCTGCAAGTCACACAGACCGGTAAAGGATTTACAATAACAAAATGAAACAAAAGACCTGGGTTTACTTGAAGCAAATGCATCTGGAATAAATAAACTCTAATGTTTAATTACAGAGAGTGGAAAGTGCATGACTATAATTTAGTGAGGATAATTTCAAGGCAGTGCCTGCCACGGTGCTTTTGTGTTATATTTCTTCTCTTTTTATTGTATGGATAGTATCTTTTTTTTCCTCCTTACATCCTATTTTTAAACTCTGGTGAGTTGGGGTTTTTTGTTTGTTTGTTTACTTTACCCATGCTCTATCTCATAATTCTAAGTCTGCAGATTTACTGATGTGATTTAAGTCCAACTTTGAAAATAAAAGGGCACTGTGTGACGTCTGACTTCTTAGAGGAACGCTGCAAGTAGGCAGCTGAAAGGCTGTGAGCCTTTCCATTATACACTTAATTTCCAGCGATATATAACACAAACATATGCACTTCAGCATGCAGAGTTATCACCTCAGCAACAGAGGTTTTAAAAGCACCTCCCAGTTTCGACTGTGATAAAATTAGTTATTCTTAATGTGCAACAAGGGAAAATAATGCCTTTTAAATTTTAAGTATTTACAGGGAGCTGCTCGGTTTGTTTGTTTAGGGGGAGACCAGAGGGGAAAAGTGAAGGCTTGCCATTTAATACTTACTATTCCCTAAAGGATCTGGAAAACATTTGGTATGCTTTTCATTTGGGGTGTTTTGCTTTTTTGTCCTGCTTCATGCCTAGGGAAAAGCGCGAGCCACGCAGGGCTGCTGGAGCCTGGACAGGAGCTCAGCCAGCAAAGCCCCAGCCATCCGGAGATGGGCACCAGTGCACCAGCCCAAAGCCTTTCCCTGTTTTCCCTATGGAAAGGGATGGGACATGACAGGAGAGCTGGGTGGGGGGCAGTGGTACAAGAAGAAAGCAGTCCTGACGGGGATGCAGCGGTGTATCACTGTCACCACAGATTTTAAAGAGAAATATTTTTGTGCAGCACCACAGCCGGCTTGACGTGGCAGCTCCTGTTGGCAGGATCAGCTGTAACTGGGAGGGCAGGAGCATTTATGGACCTGTAATCCATGGATTACAGTTCCCTAAGTACACACGGACACGATGGACTATAATGGTGCCTTTGAAGCATTTAGGGCCCACCGTGTCAATAATCTGTGGATTAACCGACTGCCTCCCAATTCCAATTCAATCCGGGATTTTCCTTTGCTGAGAGTATTGTTTTAGCAAAGCAAATCACAGTAGCTTGGGGAAAAATCCAACTATGTAAAAATAAGAAAGTATGAGGAAATAAGGGCACATTTCCACCAAATCTTAATGAACAACAGTGGCAACAAACTACAGTTTTGGAGGGAAAGGTTAACTCCAAAGGGGTAGCACTGTAAAATGCAGAGCTGTCTCAAACTGTTGAAAAGCAAACATACACAGGGAGAGATGGTATCAAAAATCAAATTTTACATGGGCTGTTTTGTTTCTAAACTGAGCCTTATTTATTTTTCCACTTTTAGTGGAAACAGATCCAACTCCTATTACACAGAAATCACCATCCTGGAGCTGGTGGTAGCTGGATGCTTCAAAAACCAGCTGAGCCGGGAGATGCCATTTGGGACACTTAAGGAAATGCCTCCTAGTTTTCCTTTTTTTTTTAATCAGAGACCACATACCAGCGCTTGTCTCCTTCACAGCCATCTCAACCCATGCGACTCAGTGGTGAGTGTCAAAACCAAACAAACAGGGAGTCCCCAGCGCCCTCTGGTACAATGCTCAGTTGTTCTCTCACATCTCTCCTTGCGAGGTGATGGCAGCAGCGCAGGAAGAAGCGATGTGCTAGAGCACTGGGGTGGCAGCCAGCTGGTGGCTCATCCCCCATGCTGAGCTCCACTTCCCTTGGCTACTCCAGCGTGGGCAGGCCTGTGTCCTTACCAATGTACCTGCTCATCCTCCCAAGCCTGTACAAAATCATCAGGCAGCTGGCCATTGCTCCCAGAGAAGGCAAACGCCACACAGTGGGTGACTGGTACCAGCTTTTTCCAGAGGGAAAGTCTCATGTCAGGCACCAAACTCAGGGAATTTCTTCCAGAGCCTCAGCAGAGGTTGAGTCTCAGTTGGAGAAATAAGACAAAGGCAGAAAAATCTTAGTTTGCACAACTCCAGGATGTTCAAGATAATTAACCTTGAATGTCATGCAGCTCTACGGCAAATTTTTCATTGCAAGATCTGGAGGTGTTTTATAAAGGAGAGTAATTATTATCCCCTTGTTACAAGCAATAAAAGTGGGGCAGCGACTTTCCTTGTTCAAGGAAATCCCAATATAATCCCCCCCTTTAATCATAAAACAATAGCCACTTTCCTCAGCCAAGTCATTCTGCCTTCAGCACAGCTCTCTGAGTGTATGTTACTGTCCCTCCGTAATGAATTTCAGCAAGGGGATTAGCGGGGAGGAACATAAGAACAATTACAAATTACAACTAACACAAGCATCTTGGTATTCGGCACAGAGTTTCCCCACTGGTTCTCTGGAATACTTCTAAATGACATTATGAGCAACTGCCCTTGCCAAAACCCACGAGGGACAGAGATGGCTCAAGTGTCGGGGTATGATAAAGAGCAGGAGCAGAACTGGGGTCCATGCATCCTGCCATCGCACCCTCAAACCACCGAGGCTTATGGCTGGAAGTCAGAAAGACCTTTGGAAAGTGCTCAAACATAATCCCAATGTCATTACCTGCATTAACTACCAAAGGAGTTAAAGTTGCTTGCGCGATTCCCAGGGCCTCGGGAACACCCCTCACCTGGCAGCTGCTCGCAGCCAACAAGGTGTTTGTTAAAGGGCAGAAAATAAGGAGCTGGTGCACAGCAGGGAGCTGCAGGACAGTGACAGGCGAGGGGTTGCGGGTCACTTGTGTAACTCACAGGACAGGAGCAGGGGGAAGCCGAGCCCCCGGCAACTCCAGCAACAACCGGAGTGCTCACATTTTGTGGAAAGCAGTGCTGTGAGCACACTGGAATTGTTTATGTGGTTCTTCCCATCTAGTTTTTGGTAGACGATTGAAAAAGGGGAAATTGCGGACTGCTTTGAAACCCTCTCAAGTGCACAGAGGCCAATTCCCTCAGTTTCCATCAGACACACAGTTTTCTTCAGTGTCGGGAACACCACCACACATGTATGTAAGGTTACAAACCACAGCTAGCCCAACAACGTTAATATTCACACCCACTTCCCTACCTCTACACACACAGTTCTCCTGCAACGGCTACTCAGAAATTCTCATCTGCAATTTTACCCTATCTTCCTTTTTACTGCCTAAGGTTTGTCAGCGCTTCCAGCCTAACCAGTAACAAGCAGTACTGCCTGCAATGCCAAAGAGAGTAACAGCGGCAGCTCTCCAGCAAGCCCTCTGGCAGCTGGAAGAGCAGACAGCAGCTCCAGTAACAACCCCCATCACGGTGCTTGTGCCCAAGAGGCGACTCTCAGACCCCCAGCAAGCACTGCATACTGGTGCTGCCACCAGGATGGTGTCCCACAGGGGTCTGCAGGGGCGGTGGATATCTCAGAGCAAAGACACAGCAACAGAAGCAGACAGAAACAGTAGCAGGCATCTGGCACCAAATGAAATTGTAAGGCTGTATTCTAGGTGTTTTCAATCCAGGAACATTCGTAGTGAACAAGTTATGGGACAGGGAGAAAATACAATTTATATGAACAGGGGAAAGAAGTTATTTCTATTTTATTCTGTTCTTTCCTATATTTTTTCAATCTTATCCCTGCATTGGTTTTAGTTATGCCTGAATCATGCAGTCCAGATCCTCAGTTGACTTCAAAGAAATGATTGCTTTTTCTAGCCCATATTACTCATGACCACAGTAATGCATGTTATGCTGATAGGTGATCCCCCAAAATTTACAATTCCTTAATTGTCACTGGATCCAAATTTTTCTGATAGAACTTACTGTCCAAAACCGGATTCATGTTTAGTATTATCTGCCCTCAGCTTTAAAAGCACGCAAAGGAAATCTCAGGCCCTACAAGTCCTTAATGAACCCTTAAGGTGCTCGCTCATAATGATTTGTTACGTACCACGGGAATTCACAGATGCTGTGTCTCATTTTCCCCAGTTGGAAAAGGGCTGATGAAAATATGTAAACATTCATCAAGTGTTTGAAAATGGAAAGTATCAAATGTAGTGCTAAAGATATTGATATTTACATATTTCCACCAGCCAGCTCAGCATTAGAGCCGGCAGCCCTCAGCCACAGTTACAGCAGCAAAGACTTTCCAAGCCCCAGCGTGGATATCATCCCCTACGCTGCTCCCCACCGCAGCATACACAATTTCTTAGTCACACCCTTGGATCTGGTGACTTCCTCAGAAGCTGTGGTGGCTGAGAGCAGAGGCTGGCCCAATGCAAGTGAACCGCATCACAGGGAGGACAAGCAGCCACACCACTTCTCCTGAATGTCATTCTGAAAATCACCCCTTTCATGCTCAGTTCTATACCCTACGTAGGTAGGGATGAGAGAAAGCATGAATACTCACTCTGGCTAAATTTTGCCTACTGGCATTTACTTCCTTAGCATCCTGCTTTAAAAAAGACACTGATTCCTACAGAGGGCAACTCCATAAATTAGTGAAAATTTTTAGCAAAGGACATCAGCTGCTCTGAATTTCTTTAAGCAGCTACCCGTGGTCACCCCCCTACAGTGCCTGACACTTCCCACCTCCACCAGAGAAAAACCAAACTTTTGCTTCCCCCAAGAGCATGACCTTTTCCTGGTGAAGTGGGTGAGATTCATCCCACCCAGACTTGTGCATGGAGGCTCCATCTCCCATTTCCTAATCCTCCCACTAGTCACTGGGACAAATGACAGCAGCGAGCATGCCTGATGTTCACGAGGGAGTGGAGACCCTTGCAGGAGGAGAGCACCTGTATGGTGAGGGGTGGCTCACAAGGTTACTTGGGGCTGTTGCAGAAGCAGATGAAAGATTCAGAAGAGTGGTTGGGTGCCAGAGGAGCTATGGACCCAACACAGCCCACATGCCTGCTCTGAGCCACACTGGGGCGTAACTCACACAGCATCACTGGACATCTCCAGGGATAAGGAGCCATGCAATGCAGAAAGAATTCACCTCCAAATGGCAAAATGATACGTGCCCAGAGAGACGATGAATCCCAGCCACAAATACTGCTGCCACAGGCAGACCTATGGTCAGAGCTGATACAGGCATCCAGCTGAGGAGGTTACAAGACACCACAAGTCCAGCCACAGCTTGCCAGCCACCAGCCCATCACACCAAAGCAGTATAGGAGCATGTTTGGGAGCTGCCAGTCTTCAAGGTGGCTTTCTAACACTTCTGGGGTTTTCTAAGCAGTAGACCTCTGCATGACCAAGCCGCAAAGTCTTTCCCAGGTGTAAAAAGACACATACTCTGAAGGGATGCGCTGCAAGAGCTTCAAACCTGCCAGGGTCAGCTGCAGAGCTGCAATAAGGCATCTCAAAATTCAGATTATCAGAAGGGTCGGTTTCAGCTCCACTCTACTGCTGGGCCAGTGTTTATTTGTCCAGGCTGGCAGGTGAAAGGTTAGTCCTTTATCTAGTTACTGCGAACAAAAGTGGAGGGAACACATACGGGCCGATAGGTCAGACTGTCATGGGTGAGCGAACATCCAAACAACCCCAAAACCTTCAGGCCTTCTTATGGTAACCACACAGCCTCAGTTGACAGTAGAGAGGAGAAGAAATTTCTGCATTCAGAGACGACTGAAACATGTGCCAAGGGCATTTTCTTTCCCAAAGGGGGATGACGTGGTGAGAGCTGTGGTGGGGGACACAGTGCTGCCTTCTGAGGCTGTCCTTTCACTAGCAACCGGAAATGGCTCCGAGAACCTTGGGTGAAAGTTACTGCTAAAGAATAAAGTGTCATTTCAACATCACCATTAATATTACTTTGTAAAACGCAGAAGATAAAAATTCAGAAAAGCATCAGCTTGTTGTTGCTTTTTCCTTTTAAGCCATTTCAGCAGGCCCAAGAGGTTTGGGAAGGGGCTGGGCAGGGGACTCTGCCTGTGGGGACCATGCCCTCACATCCTGCTTTGCTCCCCATGTGCATGTTTTGCCAAGGGTCAGGAGTCGGGGTCTGCACAGACCCCAGCTGAATGAAACCACACCGAGCTCCTAGTGCCGACTGGGAACAGACGCAAACCCAGCAAGCAAAAGGCTGAGCCAGAAGTGAGTTTTGGCCTACTGGAAGTATAATCGTGCTGACATGTATGAATTTTGCATTTTCTAGTTAAAGCCTTAATTGCTTGGATTTTCTTATAAGTGCTTTGCAACTATTTTTTCTTAAATGAGCGGAAATTAGAACTCCGTAAATTAACAGCACATTTCTTTCCAACCCTGCTATCACACGCTTGCAAGAGCCCTCTTACACTCTTGCTTTAAAATACCTGCTTAATTCAAATGTAAATTTAGCGTTGCTCACATGATGTGAAAGGGTCTTAAAACCTACTTATTTTTCCTAGCATGATTTTTTTTTAACTATTGTACTCTAACAGGATTATAAAAGTTTTAATTGACCGACATTAAATCTTCCCTGAAAAAATGTTACTTTAACACCCCCTAGGACTATTCGATTTTTATTCATTATTTCTCATTACTGAAAAATCAGTTTGAGAGAGTCCCTAGGGTCTTCCCCAAATAAGGATAAGATCCTATTAGTCCTACAAATCATACTCAAGTAATTCTTACCCAGGAGAAAAAGCCCACAGGGAATTAAATACAGGCTTAGTAGCCAAAGGAAGAGAAAAAACAGGGACTAGAAACTGTTAACGTTGCTCACCGATGTTTTCCTTCACATCCAGAAACCAGGTGGCAGCTCCGAGACACTTGGCTTTCCCGCACCAACATCATCCTGATCTGTAAACTGCTTAATTTGCATCAGGTTTCCAGATTTCAAAATGCTGAGACACGTTTAAAATGTTTGACTAGAAACAAACCAGTGGTAAATCTGATGCACCTAAGTAGAGTAGCAAGAGAGAGAAAGCTCATGTCTTCACCATATTCTGTTTGCTTTGTAAAATAACATCTCCCCTGCTTATTAAACCCTGGAGGCGTGTGAAGAACCTGAGATCCCATCACGCTTCCCCACCAGCCTTTGCAACAGGAGCAGTGGCTGATCCAGGAGTGCTTTATTCTGTTACTGAGCAAGTTAAGACTGAGAAAGATGAAACGCATAATTTTTCTCACATAATTTTTCGACCCCTTTAAAGTTACTTTTCCTTAAATAAATTTAAAGTAATAATAAAAAAAGACGACGACGAAATACGCTCAATTAGGCAAACAATGCTTTTCCCCTGTAAATCACAGGGGACGTGTCGGCCTCGGTGGTGTGTCACATTGTGAGTGTGCGAGGGTCACGCTGGAGGGGCACTCATATCCGGACCCACAGAGCGGGGAATGAAGTAGGAAAGATAAATTATTGCCTTTTGTTTTTCGGATTTCCAGGTGCTTGCAGTAAGTACCCACTGCTTCTTATCTCAGCTGTCACACAAGCAACAAACATCTCTACAACTACTGAATTTAATTAAACTAAAGCCAGAGCAGTCCTGATTCAGGCGAACACCCAAACAGTCCCGCATGCTCTTGAGCAACCTGTGAGAAATGCTGAAAATGCTGCAGTTACCTGACGGCTCGCCCCTGCCTGGGTGGAAGGACACAAGGAAAGATGCTTGGCGCAGGATTTGCCTGCATCCCTCTGGTAACTCAGGTATATTTTTACTTATCGAAGCAGTTGTGGGCTGGGTTCACAGACTGTTCGTGTTGCTGACTACTTGAATGGCACTCAAAACCCATCCTGTAAAATGTCCTCCAGCAGACCATCACAGTTTTGGTGAAGTTATAGTATCAGCTATAGCACGCATGAACTGAAAAAAAAAGATGCTTTGCCTGCTTCTGACATGTCCCGTGAAACCGATGTGCTCCCTGAGGTTCAATCAAAGCCACCTACGCAGTCAGGAGGTTTTTGGCCGGTTCCTGTTACAGCTCTGCATTCACATGTATCTTTCTCCCGTTCAGTGGGTGTCCTTGCATACTGCAAATCAGAAAAATAAATCTGAAAAACAAACTTCTTTTTAATATTTACTCTCTCTTTCCCTTTTAATTTATTTCCAGCTTTAAGCACATTCTCCTGGAGTTATGATTTATGACCCTGACCTATTTCCTGATCTAAGGGCAAATACTTCCTCTCCTAATGACACCTTGTTAAAGTTTTCAAACATAACATCTCCTCGGCCTTCAAAGCTCCTTCCATTCATCCACAAGCATCAGCTTATTTGAGTCACTTTCTCAGACAGGAACTATATCCCCTTTCAATCCAATGAAGATTTTTTTTCTTAGAAGTAGCATATTCTCAATCGCGATGTAAAACAGAGTGGGGAACGCAGCTCCCGTACTCTGCCTTTTCCCCAAAGTGATGCTCATTTACTGTACCACTCATTATTAAGCAGAGCTCGAGAAGTACTTGAATCCCTTCTCACTGGTCTTACCTAAGATAGTCTCTTTCCTTTACCATAGTTCCGATTTATTGTCCTGTTGCTCCTGTCCATACAGTCACTGACACCAAAATACAGAGCTCAACAGTATTCAGTATCACAAGGGGTTCTCCGTGAGCAAGGTTGTCTATACACGCTCACACAAGCCTTATATTCCAAACACGTATTTCTCACTACATAATTAGTTGGGGTTATCATCCTCAATGCTGGGCATTCCCATGGGTATGTGCACCCTTTTGTAAGGCCTTGCAAACTTGTTTTCTTACATGGAAGAGGAGGCTCTTCCTTTGTCCTTTGAATTTTATAATCAAGCAGAAAAAGAAAGCAAACCCTCCCCCGTTATTTTAACTTTCACAAGTGGTTGAACCAGTAGCCCAGAGCAGCTATATAGTCTTCCACCTTAATAACATCAGCCCCTTTGACTGAATGAGAAACGTGCAGTTTTCATTAGACTGCCCTTAATGCAGAAAACGTGCACGTTCAGCAAGGTCGAATGGAAACCCAACATCTCTGGTGTGTCCATCGGTACAAATTAGTAAATCTGCCTCCTGCAAAAGCAAGTCAGGGACTGAAAAGATAAATATCCACTTAGTGAAACAAAATAAAACCAGCACTAGAAAGATGCAAGACCCTGAAGGACGACTGAAAGAGCCCCTTGAAAACAGTGAAGTAATGGGCTTACAGTTTTATTATTCGTATAAAGTTTAGCGACTTCAAAATGAACGCAAAGCCAAACAAGACTTGTTATCCCACTAAAATCTGTGCTGTAACTGAAGCCAGTACCCAGATGTTCTGTGGTAAAATCCACTGCTCCGCTGCATAAAAGCGCCACATACCCTGACGTACAGTCCTGGCTTGCCTTTATCCAAACCTACTTAGATTCTGGATTATTTTTCTAGCAATCTTTTAAACTGCCATGGGAAGCGTAAAAGGTGGTCTCCTACAAAACCATTTGGTACCAGCTTGAAACATAACCATTTGCAGGAATAAATCAGGATTTCGTTTTCATAAACTGTTTATTACCAGCCTTTCGGAACATAAATTGTAGAAGAAAAATCAGGGTCTGAGTTTAATAAGCATCTCATCTGTTTGTATATAAAGGCAAAAGACCCTGGCACACTTCAGAGTGAAGTGTCTGGAGGACAGGCTCCATCCAGCCCTACTAAAGCTGCAGGACGGGGAGCAGAAGGCTACCGCAGCTGGAAGCTCAAAACCACATCGCTCAATCAAGGTGAGCCCCTGCTCCCCCAGCACTGTTAACCCACCCATCACCAGCTTTAGCTCTCAGGGCACCTCCCAGGAAGGGGACTTTTAAGGTGGACAAATCTTCTAAGGAGGACAAAGCGGACTTGAAGACACTGCTTCTCCCCTACACACAGTTTTGGTGTAGGAGCTGAAACAGTTCAGGGAAGCTTGGGCTCTTGCTGAGACCAGCCAGGTGCCAAAGGAAGCCTAGGGCTCCAATGAGCGGGCTGCGGCACAAGCGGAGCCGTGGCACTGATCCTGCCCACACTGCCGTGTCACCAGCCCAGCTCGCAGAAGGAGGAGAGGCGCGCTGGAAAAAACACGGCAGATGGGCCGGAGCTGCGTGCCGGGAGCTTTAAACGTCAGATGAACGCCGAGTATGTGGTGAAGGCATTGGAGCTGAACAGGGAAGGCAGCACAGGCGTTACGTGATTTTGAACAGCTTGCTTGACAGTTTGCACCATATTGTATTTATAAACATTGGGAAAACCTAAATGCTTCTCCTTGGTGTTTCCAAAGTAGTCACCCACAACAAAACAGGCACGCAGGGTGATCCTATGCAGCTCTGTTTCACTTCCATGACAACCTTCTTCAAATTAAAAAAAGGGGACCCGTGTTAATCTCTGTGGGATCAGCATTCCACATGGCATTCGAATTCCCTCTCAAACCACGCATCTGATCTCCAAACCCTGAACTCCCTCTGGAGGGGCTGGGGGTGAGGTAACCCACCAGATGATGACGCCAGCAGCACGTCACGCATGTGCCACCACCTGCCAAGGAACAGCTGGCTCCTCTCACAGGCACCGAGGAACATGGCGCATCCCTGGGCGGGTGCAGGACACGTGCTTCGTGTCACCTCGCTGGCAGGGCTGCGATGACACACTGCAGTGCCCTCCTTTCGCAGCAGAAAAATCAATGTGTTTTCTGTCTGGGCCGCACAGAAACAAGGACAGCCTGATGCACCCCCAGTCCTTACCACGGAAGTGTGACAAGGCTGAAGGGATTTTTCACACATATTATAAACCTTTTTGAAATTAAGAGGGGCTCATTATCTGCCAACACTGAAAGTACAGAAGGAACAGGTATTGTTCTCCTCACAACAGGATGAAACACAGCCACAGGACCCCAAATACATCCATACAGTACCCGCACATGATGCACTGCTGCACATTTCTGCTTCATCCTATTTTTAATGGTCAAACTACAACATAAAAATCTCTCCGTGTTTTAAAACGTGCCTCCTCCTTCAAATATTAACAAGTTTCACATTCTAGACGTTACTCTAAGTACTCACAGAGACTTTTAGTGGTACTAGAAAGCTGACCTGGGCAGCTCTCCTCTTACAGGTATATGCTTTGCTATGAGGTAGAAGAGCAGGGCTGGCAGGATGAGGCATTCCTGACGAGAAGCAATCTGAAACGCCACTCCTAAAATAACTAAGAATCAGCAATTTTCAAAGTAGGCTGAAGAGAATCACAAAGTTTTTCTCCCTGCTCCCTTACAGCATGGCCAAAAGTGCTGACGATGTCCAACACCCAAGTGGTCTTTTTACAGAAACCAGGTTATGGCCAAGCCAGCAGTGCCTTGCCAGGGTCACCAGCATATAAATCACTCACCGCCAGCTGCCCAGGGAGAAATTCACCTTCAAATCACTCTCGTCTCTTCCAGTTTTACAACTCCACTGGCTCCACCAAGCATGAAATCGGTGCACCTAGGCTAGAAGCCCAGCATAAGAAGGTGCTGGATGGGGCTGCCAGTGCAGCCTGCTAGTGGTATGCTCCAAGGGAGACACGTTGCCACACTCGTGTTACTGAACATCACTCAGTATCCGCTCACGAACAGTCAGCTGGAGCCAGGGGGATCTCTGGATTTACACTGGGGACCTGCCTCCCCTCGGAGCTCACCTCCGGCAGCTCAGTAAAGCCACAAGAATCGCGGTGCTGTTTTTAAGCATTTGAATTAAAGGTTGGAACTAGATGCTAACCAAATCCTTTGGTGAGAAGGGAAAGTCTGAGGGTCACTACAAGTTTCACAAACCACTCTTTAGAACTACCCTTACAGATGCTGTCTCGCTCTCATAGGTGCCCACTGGGATGATCTCCAGAGGTGCCCTGGGCAGCATGGCACAGACCAGATCACTCTCAGCCCTGGCACCAAGCTAACGGGGTCTGATGCAAGCAGGGCACGTTACGACTCAAAGGTTAAATAAATCCAGAACAAAACCGCTCAGAAAATCATCGCTTTTCAGAACTCTGCACTAGCCTTTAACTGCAAAGGTTTAAATACATAAAAGTTATATACGCAAGTGACTGAACAACGCTTTGTAGCCATTGTCTCTGTGCTGTCGAAATAAAAACATGGCACGAGCTGCACATCGCAAATCTCAGCACTTAACATCCCACCTCTGAGTTTTCAGTCTACTTTATTTGGTCGCCACTTTTTTTTTCCCTTCTTCCCCGCCATCCCTTCCCCGAAAACAAAATACGATGCAAGCGAAGGCGTAGCCGCTGCCTGCCTGGAACACACGCGCTTCGGGAGCCGGAGGACGAGCCGGAGCTCCTGGCGATAGCCCGGGCTGCGGGGCACCGGCAGCAGCGGACTGTAAGAGCGCAAAAACGGAGAGGAAAAAAAACAAACCTCAAAGGCGAAGGGGGGCCTCTGAGAAGGTGACGAGGTCTTGCCGGCAGCATCCCGCAAACGCCGCGGCGGAGCGGTGCCGGGACGAGGGGCTCGGCGCTGCAGCCGCGGCCGGAGGGACGGAGCCGGGGTGGCCGCTCGGCGCAGCGCGCCCCCCGCCCCGTTTTAAGCGAGGGGTCGCTCGGAGCTGAGTGGGGGGCACCGCGTCCCCAACCTGCCGCCCCGACGGGGCTGCCCCGGTGCCGGTGCCTTACCTTGTGGCGTCCAGTCCCGTCCCGTCCTGACCCTCCCGCGGAGGAGGGCGAGGGGTGGGGGTGTCTTTTTCGTAGGAGGGTGGGTGTTTACCTAACCCCCTGCTCCG
>JAAGNO010028909.1:0-12751 GCA_033439905.1 Ceryle rudis
TGACTTAGGCATTCTTCCCCCCCCCCCCTTCTTTGGATGCTGGGGTGTTATCTTTGGGGTCCCAGGAAGAGTTAGTTGAACAAGGGGCAGAGGGGGTGGAAAGGGTTTTCTGGAGGGTTTGTGCGTGTGTGTGTCTGCAGCCGCTCCGCGCACTCGCCGCGGGAATCCAGGCTGGACCTCCAGCCGCGGCCTCCCGGCTCCCGGCCCCGGCGCAGCCCCGCAGCTCGGCGGGCAGCGGAGCCGGGGCCCGGCGGGCAGCTCCCTGGAGCGGGGAGCCGCGTTCCCAGCCCTCCCTCCGCAGAGCCTCCCCCACATCCTGCCTCCAGCCCTCTGCTGGGGGTAGAGAATGCAAATCCTGGGTTGTAATTTTTCCAAGTTAAAAATAACCCAGCAGTTAGGAAGAGCGAGGCAGCAGCAGCGAGGCAGGGGGCTGGGGAGCCTGGGAGCGCGCTGGAGGCAGCCCCGGCGCTCATCTTCGCGGGCAGGGGCTGCGGGGAGGCGGCCTCAGCTCCCCGCACACAGCAAGACCCCCCCCTCGGCACCCCGGCTGCCGAGCGGCCAAACGCCCTTCGTTGCGGAGCTGCCCCGACACTCCCTCCCTGCTCCCCGGGCCCCGAGGGGAAGGGGGCACAGGCAGGAGCAAGGAAGCCAAGGGAGAAAGGTGCAGGGGGGTCTGAATAGTCCCAAAATCAGGGAGCAAACACCCCTCAGGCGGGTGCATGGGTCCAGGGCGTGCCGGCCAGCAGCCAGCCCCAGGGGAGTCACAGCCGTGCTCCAAGCGACGTCCTGTTCTGAAAATATAGTAATCGTCTTTTCTTTTTTTTTAAGAAAAAAAAATGAGGGGAAAATAACTGTTCTCTGGCCAGGAGAGACAAGAGAGCTGCTGATAAGGACACGCAGTGTAGGTGGCAATCCTGCCAGCCAAGCCACGAAGCGCCTTCCCAGGACACCCGACTCCACCATCCCACAGGGAACAGGCAGCTTGATGGGCAGGCAAGAAATAGCTGCAGCCTCCTTGCCTCTTGCTCTGTGGGGCAAGGAATAGTCCCGACCTTCTTGCCACTCGCTCCATGGGACAAGGAATGCTGTTCAGAGTTCCCCCTCTGAAAGGCCTGCTCAGCACCAACACTTCTGAGCCCTCCCAGACAAGCTCTCAGCCCCTAACCCAACAGCCACGTCACAGACCTTGAGGAGACGCCTGGGACAGTGCCACTGCCTGTGACAGAGGATGCTCTGTTGGCACCCAACAAGCGAGAGAGCACACGCCGGCAGGATGCAGCCCCCGGTAATGCAGCTTCAGTCAGCTGCGCTTCATGACTCTCATGACAAGATCACGTGGCAAACACAGCAATAGCTCCTTTCTGGAGAGTTTTCAAATGCAGCTCCTAACCCAAGACCATAACCACAGTGACCTTCAGCAGTTACTTCAAAGCTGTGCAGTGCCACAGGGCTGGGAACCAAGGGCTCGCACAGACTCCAGTGACCACAGCAGCAAGCGGGGACCAACAGCACAAGGGGAGAGAAAGTCCCAGAACAGCTGGAAATACCCTCGGTTTTGTTCAGCACAGGTACCTCATGAAATGCAAAGCCCTGCCTGGCCCAGCCAGCGCGTGCGTGAAGACACTGCACTCTGGGAAAGCAGGACTGAGCTCACGCTGAAATGTGTTGCTCTCAGCATCTTCCTGGACAGCTCAAAATGAGGGGACCCACGGCTCCCAAGTGGCAGCGGGGGTTGAGGGGTGGCCGTCTGGATGCACCCAGAGCTAGCTGTACCCCCTTCCCCAACATGAGGACGCACCCAGCGTTAGCTGTATGCCCTTTCTCACTCTTGTCCTGGTGTGCAGGAGCTGCCAGGACTCAGATAGGTTTCTCAAACCTACATCTGTTGTCTTTTGATCAGCAGGCCAAGAATCTCAATCCAAACAGTCGCTCCTAAACCCCAGACAGTGAATTTTAATCCTCATCAGCAAAGCAAAAACGAGAGGAAAAATAAATCTCTACAGGTCAGTACGTACGCAGACAAGGAAGAGAGGAGGGAGGTAGGCCAAGCCCGCCCAGCCTCACAGCTGGCACCCAGCAAGCTGGGCTCGCACAGGCAGCAGTCCCACGGGATCCACGGGCGAGGGTGCGCTGGTGCGTGCGCACGTGCAGCAGGCAGGGCCCCGCAGCAGCTCCCCACCAGCAGGATTCACGTGCCCTGTCAGGAGCACCACCACATCAAGCTCCTGCTACATCAGCGAAGCCCATCGCACTGATGTGGCATTTGCCAGACCTCTGCGTTCCATTAAACACAAACACGCTCCAGTGCGGCATTCAACCCAGGCCACCACCCAGGCCAATTTAACTGCCCTGTCTGCCACATCTTAACAAGCCATTTCTCCCTCACCAGTGCCAAGTTTTCCTTCCACTTAGTCACCAGCCTCGGCATGTTGACCAGCAAGCCAACAAGGAAGGACTTGAACAGGATGTCCAATGAAGAGACTGTGCCAGCGGCCAGAAAGCCTTCCCATTTCTCCCACCACACTCTCAGTACGTAATTTCTTGCTTTCAAAATGAGGGAAAATACAGTATCTGTGCCCACGCGCTGCAGGAGAGCCCCGCGTCGTGCAGGCCAATAAAGCCTATGGCAGACTGCCACTTCCAGAGCTTCTCGCCCAGCTCTCGTGCCCCAGTGGTACCCGCTGTGGGCAGGAGGCCGACAGCTCACAGCCTCACTCGCTGCCTGCCCGGAGCCAGAAGCACACTCCTTGTAATGGCAGTTCCACACAGCTGCAGGACCAGCTTGCTGGCATCCACGAAGATGTCTGGTGGGCCAGCTCCTCTTTGTCAGCCTGAGACTGCTCCTCCACAAGGAGGGAGCCTCGTGTACCACCGGGAGTATGTGCTAAGGCTGCCCAGGAGACTGTGCAAAGCCTCGAGTCAGAGTGACAACACAACCCTGGCTACATTTTAGATGGAAATAGGCGAAGTAGTTCTGAGGACACACACTCGATGGCCTAAAAGAAGGCTCTCTGAAGAGCCTGGCCGTTACCCCTGGACAGAGACTGGATCATGGGCTCAGCTCCTACTGCCTTCCTGGACCAGTGGTCAGGGGAAGACAGACTTCCCAACAACATAAGAAAAGCCTCTTCCACATTACTGGGCGTGTGAGAACACAGGGCTTATTCCAGCTGCTGCAGAGGCTTCTCTCAATAGGGCAAACCACCCAGCCGCTCTCCAGCTATCAGGAGGCACGTGGAGACTTCAGCAGAAACCAGCACCCTGCACACTCTGCACATTTTCCTGCTGCCTTTTATTTCTCATGCGCAAGCATTGGGAACTTTCACTTAGTTGCTCGAGTCCATCCTCAAGGTCACCAGCCCTGTAAGGATGCCACCAGATACATAATTTAGCCCACAGCACCTTTATTAGCAAGAAAAGCATACAAAAGTCAGCTCAACTGGCAGACCCTGACAGCTGGCCAATTCAAAGAACCTTTTATAAGGTTACTTCTTGAGAGTTACACACCAAAGAGCACCAAACTCAAGCTATCCCAAGGCAGATGGCCAAAAAGATGACATTCCTGAAAGCACAGATCTTTTCCTCTTGCTGTTGTGAATAACCGGCACAGCAAACCCAAGCTGTCGGAGAACAGCTTCGCCACACTGCAGACAGCTCCTCAAAGCAATCAGAGCCCTTTGTGCCTCTATTTTCCAACTGTAGAATGGGGATAAAAATCAGCCTTCACAGCAGGGCTACTCAAGACGATCAACAAGCACTCGCAATGCACCTCAAGACTCGGCAGCAGACACATATGAAGAACGGACCTGACGCCCCGAGCAGAATTCCTGCTGGGGTGGCACAGCAACACGATGGTGACAGAGACCCCACTGCAGAGTCCACCCTGCTGAAAAATCATTTCTTCAGATGTTTCTATCAGTCTTGACCAGCTGAAGCTCCCTGTCGTAGACCTGCACGGTGTCTCACCTTTACCCCACACCGCTGTTTGCTGCTGTTACCTGCCAGCTCTAAGTTATTCCCTACTGTCCTCTTGCTGTAACCACAGGAAAAGGGTGAACCAGGCTTTGTGCCCTCCTGCCAACCTGCCTCTGCTTCATCTAGAGAGTAACCCATGGGAGCGTGCCCTAAGAAATACATCCAGGCCAAGAGCTGCATGAAACGTGGCCAAGCCACCAGCTGCTGAGCCACAAAAGCACAGTCTGCACTGTAAGCATTTCCAGGGCCTCAGAAGCAGGATGGACACCACTGCTTTGCCAAAGGCCTTGCGTGTGTATGGGCGGCACAGCAGGGAGGGGTGTACAGTGCATGAAGCAAGCTCAGGGCCAGCCTTGCTTTGCCCGCCGTGGCCACATCTCACACCACAGTTCTTGAGCAGAGGCAGTGAAGGCTGATCCCAGGCTACACCTTGGCGTGTGATGAGTGAGCAGCTCTCCTTCTGGCTAAGCAGTGCTGCCATCCTGGTCCTAGCAGTCTCAAACCTCGGCTGACAAAGGAAGTTCAGCTCTGCCTGTGCTCTCTCGTGCACAGTGAAGGTTGGAGGGGGAGCAGAAGGCACCTCCAAGAGCAAAAGGACATTCTGCTACAGGTTGCACTCCACAAGTACAGGACATCTCCACCACCAGCTAACAGAGGTCACTCGCTTGACCTGTTGGAGAGGTGCTCTTGCACCTGCCCTGTCAGCACTGCAAACCTAGGCCACCCCAGGACAGGGCAGAAAGGCTGGCTGGTGAGACCGCCGCCAGTGGCAGTGCCAGGCACTGGGGAAGCCAAACCGTTCCTCAGCACGCAGCAAGGCAAGATCCCGAACAACCACAGCCTGAGAGTTTACTGTATGCTGTGGTGAGGTCCTGCGGCTCACAGCAACTCTTCTGCCTGTACATCCTAAAAGAAACTAGCAAACCCCATCCCAAAATAGCAACAGACGGAAATCTGCCCTTCTCCATGCCTGAGAACTTGCATACTGAAGCATCAGACATGTTTTCTAAGCATCTAAAGAACAGCGAGAGAAAGAAAAATGCAGGAAACTCTCCTGATGCAACACACTGTAAGAGCACCCTTCACAAGGCGGCACCGATACCCACAGCGCTCAGGTCCACATCCTCACACGCACCTCCACTTCAACTGCTCTGCCCTGCAAGGTCTGTAACTCCCTGACATTTACCTCCAAGGGCTTTCAGTTCATTTTGAATTTAACTGCTGGGATACAACTTCTCCACAATCTCAGCTGAAGCCACTTTGAAGAACAGTCTCCAGAGTTCAGATGCCACGTGTAAGGAGACATTCCTTTCAACCACCTCAGTGCTTCTTTGCATTTGTGTCTTTTCCACCAGCCCAAGAAACACTCCAGCATGGGAGGGAGAGAAAAGTGCCAAGAAGAAATTCATTGATTCCTCATGTGCAAAAGCTTAGAGTTCAGCAACACCAAGTCTGGTTCACTCCTCAGCTACAGGCAATTCTTTAATACACTTGGGTAGCCTTTTGAAACAGCGAGCATCCAAAGTCCTGCTCAGACACGCTGCGTGTAAGATGCTACCGAAAGCACGTATGGAGAGGTAGCCCCTTCTTGTCTCGGCTCGTAACTCATAAAGCCCTACAGCCAGGGGCCAGCTCAGGGCACGGCGGAGAGAGCATCAGCCTCACCGGGCTAGAGGCCCACGCTGGACCCTCCTGTCAGAGCTGCAATCACTGATGCTGACTGCAGAGCACCATCTTTGCAGAGTCCCCTTTGCTAAGCAGAGCTGGGACCCCAGAGCACAGCAAGCCACTCCAAACAGCGCACAGAGCTGCTATGATGTCTCCTGAAGTCAAGTTGTATTCATTCAGGGCAC
This sequence comes from Ceryle rudis, assembly GCA_033439905.1. Classification (NCBI taxonomy): domain Eukaryota; kingdom Metazoa; phylum Chordata; class Aves; order Coraciiformes; family Cerylidae; genus Ceryle; species Ceryle rudis. The sequence goes on from JAAGNO010028909.1 coordinate 5,829, forward strand.
AGACACAGAAGACAGCCACCATGTCTGGGACCCTCCTGGCCAACCAGCACCATCTTCATGGGGTCAGCTAGCCAGTGGGCAAGCATGTGGCATCAGCTGCACCAAGCTACCACCAAGACAAGAGTCTCTTGACTCTCATCCCTGCTCTCCTGGCAGGCCTACAGACACCAGGCTCCTTTGACGTGTAGCAACATGAAGGCAAGGCAAGCAAACTCTGGATGCAACAGCAGAGCACGGGTCCCACCGAGCCATTTCCTCGCCCATTCTTACTGCACATACCTGTCAGAAGTCCATGCCAATGTGGTTTCCATGTCTCCTCTCCCTCCATACCTGGATGAGCCACTCATTTTCTGAGCCCTTCCTTCAGCTGACATCTCTGGAGGAGCTAGCATGCGACAGTGTCCAGAAATGCACCTCTGCTCAATGGCAGACCTCTCCGTCTCCCAGCTCAGAGTGGCAGAGAGGGTAGGAGGTAGAGAAGGATCCAGGAAATGCTTTAGGAGCACTCTCCAGAACTCCTCAGCCCCACTATCAAGCTCTGCTCAGCAAAGCGGGCAGCAGAGAGCCTGTCTAGAAACCAGAGGGTGCAGATAACCACATCTCCACACACGTGCACGATGCCCCGTCTGCAGCAGGCACAGCTGGCCATATTCAAACACACGTGGCCCGCAAGCCTGTGGAGCAGCCCCTCACTACAGGGCTCCCAGAGAGGCTGCTCTCCTTGAAATTACAACTACCAAAGTTTCAAAGAGCCCGTGCCCACAGTGACCCACTACTTCCTTTGCCTTCCAGATTCAAGACCCTCGTCCTCACTCTCAAAGCACAAGGTGGGACTGACCCAACTCCAAAACAGCTATGTTCTTCTCAGAGAGAAGTTCTCACCCTCCAGAGCAAGGAGGTGGAACAGTCAAGTGTGACTAGCCCACAGATCTGTAGCCACTTCTCTGAAGAAATCAGTGTAACCACAAACCCCAGGACTTTCACAGCAGGCGCGAGCCTTGCCTCAGCCTCCCTCCCCACACCATCACCGTGCAGCAAGCAAACAGCAGCCTCTGCTATCTGCGCTGAAGGAGAGAAACCTGCCTTTATGTATGCACAAAAATGCATTCTGGGAAACGCTCAGATACCCCGGTGAGGGGCACCCTACGGGGACTGAGAAAGATCACCGAGAAGCAGGGCTTTGCTTGCCCTACAGCAACAAGCAGAGAAGCACATAAATAAGAGCAAGGCGCTGCGTGTTCCCACAGCCCTCCGCTCTCCTTCCCAGGCTGAGCGAGCGCAGGGCACAGCAAGGATGCACCAAGCACGTATAGAGAAGTCATCCACAGAGAACGGCTCCCTCTTCTCTGATCCTCAATTAACAGACACCTAACACTTAAGCTTCATTTTCTCTTATGTATGTTTGAAGTTCACCCAAAGCAGATGAAACATGTCGGGTTAAAGGCGCTCTGTGCACAGGACCCAGGGAACTCAAGGCAGCGGCTCACACAAAAATAGCAGCTTTCACAGCACGTCTGTAGTAAGGCACTAATGTTTATTCTTGTTTCTAGGGCTAACTTTAATTCTGCCTCAATGCACGTATATAACGAGACTTTAACGTTTCTTAAAGAACCAATACTTCACCTACCTCCCTAACTTCACAACACCCTTGTTCCTGCGCGTAGCGCACCAGCCCATTGCTGGCACTGGAATTCACCTTCAAAGGTAGCCATCGAGCAGAAGTTAAACCAGATGAAAACCAGAAAGCACATAAAACAACTTAGTCATCTAACTACCTTCATGACTTCTGAAGAGAGGCTTAACAACTGCAAGGGTTTTTTTGAAGGAAACTCAACTACTTCCACATAACAGATGTCCAGTTCTAGTGCAATACAGAGGGACCAGCTGCTAACGTGGAGGGTCTGGAAGCTGAAGTCCTTCAGTTAGCTGAAGTCCTGCTTCTGCCTTCAAAGAAATGCAGATGAGACACCTCCTGGGGAAAGGGATGGGGGTCTTGCATCCCACGGAGTTTCAGCAGCCCTCAGTCCCTATCCCCAGGCACCCCATCTGCAGGGCAGCCACAGGGACACCCGCTGTGCTTCTGCACCGGGCGTCTGGGCCTGGGGTTCCCCACCGCACGCTCGTGCCCCATCCACCCGTGTTCCTGTGCAAGAGCTCCCGGGGTGCAGCTTAAACACGTGCCTTAGGACCACGTAAGATAGCGAACGAAACCACCCCGCCCCTCCGCTGCCTACCTGTCCTTCTCCTGCCATAACGTGCACACCAGTAGGGACATACAGCCTGACCCCAGATATCGCCTCCCTTTACTCTAACGCAAAGCAGGGCTCCACAGACCCCACACTTTCATGGAAACATTTAGGAAACACTCTACAAATTGACACTGGCAAGTGCAACTTTCCCCTGCTTTCAGTACAGTCACCCCAAAAGGAAGCAATGTGTTGCCTGCATTTCAACCCAGACTTCCCATAACAACTGAGCCAAACAGCAGGAGCCAGACGAGAGTCAGGAACCTTCACCAGAAGAGATCTAAACTTAATCTCAACATTTAAAACACAATTAAAACAAACAAACAAACCAAAACACAACCAAAAAAACCAACCAAACCAACCCCAGAACACCCAACAAGCTAACACTGCCATAGCAGTGCAACATCAGGGCTACAGAAAGTCAGGGCAAAAGCAGAAGACATGCTGTGCCTGCTAGGACAGACCTTAACCCCCGCCAGACTGCTACCGAGCAGCACCCCTCACAGGAAAACCAGGGCTGGAAAATGTGATGTGCACCCTGTGGCCAAGCCAACATCTCATCATCACATAAGACCCGTGCTCCTTGATCCACACCCAACAACACCTCTGCAAGCACATTTCCAGTGCCCACATGAAAAACAAAGAGGGACTGGGACTTGGTTCCCACACTTCTCACTTTCTTTTCTGGACTGAAGAGTGTTTTGCTGTGCTAGAGCGGCACTTGTGCTCACTACAGGCTGGGAATCCCCTGGAGGCAACAGGCTGCAGTATGGAAATGGTGACAACCCCTTTCACCTCAGGGCAACATCTCCTCCACAGGGGGATGGTCCTTCCACAAAGGACGGGTCAAGCGCTCCACCAGCCTCCCCAGTGCCCCCAGCTCCAATCCAAGCACTGGGCCCAAGGGCAGTGTAGGGCAGGAGCCCTACACCCAGGAACCAAACTCTCCTGGTTTTTAGCTGTCTTCCTGAGGAGCCGAGCATGGTCAGGCAGGCATTCCCTGGAGCACAGCCACAACCCTTCTCCAGATACCTGTCAGGGATCTGTCTCAAACGTTACAGCCTGGCCACAGCAGCCCAGGTATTTCCTACTTCTTAGGCCGACTGGACACATCCAACATAACAATGCTAAAAATTAATAGCTACATATTGGCAGATTGCTGGGCTGCATACCAGATTTTCCCATATAAGGGAAAGTTGAAGGCATTGTCCTATCACACGGAAAACATATTGCACCAGCCTAAGATATTAGGAAGCAAAATCCGAGTCTCCTTGTGTCACGAGCTGACCCCCACAGCACCACGTTTTTCCCCTTCTGCTGACAGCTCGGTCACCTTTCCCAACCCTGTTATTTCCACCCAAGGCTGAGGATCACTGGTGGCTGGCTGGGAGAGGCAGTGCCCAGTGCAGCCCTCGCAGCACGCTGCTACACGTGGGCCCCGCGCTTTCTTAAGAGGATTCTGATCCCACCACCCCGCTGCCAGTGCAGACACTGCCACTGCCACCACTCCCAGGCTGAAGTGTAACTGTTGTCAGGATGCTGAGAACCCATCATACAAACCCAGCGCGCTGTCACCATCACTGCCCGCAGCAAACACTGCTACTCGACCACACATAGACCAACCACCCGACCACCTTCTCTGCCCTTTACACATCTTGTTGCCCACCACTAACAGATTTGCCTCTGCTTTCACAGACCAGGGTGAAGTCGCCAACATCAGAGGCTGACTCCACTGTCCCCAGCAGGAAACTGGGGATGAAGGAGAAAAGCTTTCACTGCTACTTACAGGAGCAACGAAAACAAGCCCCCTCGGTGCCCCTGAAGCCCAGTCAGGCATCCAACCACGGCACGTGCCAGTGTCTCCAAGACAATTTCAGAGAAGCCTCCCTATGCAACGAGTCCGTCCCTGCACCGAGGGCCCACCCGCGCGGTGCAAAGCTGACCAACCCTCTCCCTTCCCTCACCGGGGCAAGCTTCTCCCACACGCTGACGTGCACAGCGCTAACTCTTATCTCTGCAAGCCCGAGACAGGCTGGGACACCGCAGCTTCACACAAAAAACAAAGGTCTGCTCCGTCCGCCAAGCTCCCAGCCTCGCCAAAACAAGTTCACTCGCTTGTGCAAACGCCTCCCGAAATAACACAAGCCATTAAAGTGAAACACTTTATGTTATCCACCTGTAAAAGCTTATGCCTTTGGAGAAGCTCTTGAGAAAATATTAAAGATCTCTCAAGGAAGACGAAATCTGTATAAGGAAGGCAGAGATCTGCTTCCTGTTTAAGAAATATGGTAAAAAGCAGTCGGGAAAATGAGACATTCCTCTGGGAGCCTCCTCCACCAAGCCACTAAAAATCAACAGACCCTGAAAATACCCACAGCACTGACCATCGGGGCTAACACGGGCACACCCAGGGCCAGCCGCTCCAAGGCCAGCGGCTTAGCCAGAGCCACTGTCCCCCCAGTACCAGCACACAGGAGGAGGGAGGGAGGGAGAAGCTCAAGCCATTAAAAAGTCACACGCTCCCAAAGCGGAGAGCAGCGCTCAGGACTAGGTGACAAGGGACTATGACAGCATCTTCCGCAAGCGCTGAGAAACAGCAGAGCTGCCTTAGTTGGACCGATTCACACATCCCGCTCTTCACATATCCGTACTCCAGAGGCTGTAACTGCCTTCTCAACAGGGCACCCACGGCTTCTGACGGGAGGAATGGACAAGAGGCAGAAATAAACAGCCACAGCTGCAGGATGGGCTTCAAACTTCACCAAAGTGAAAAGAAAGCAAGATCAGTCTCTCTCCATAGTCCTCTCACTGACCGTGGCTTTTATTTGAGGAATAACAACACATACTTTTGAGTTCTGCTGCACAAGGTACACGCTGACATTTTCGTAGGATGCGACTCAACCAGTTATCGTGCTTTACAAGCTTGAAGCACTCGAGGGGCCACGTTCAGTCAGCTTCACCCCCCCACTGCCGCGTGCTTCCCATCTCTGCAGCAAAGGAAACTCACCCGCATGTCCCACGCTGCTGATGGGCCTGCAAGTTTAGGCAGCTGAGGAGATGATGGGCAGAAATAGCTTTCCAGAAGAAAACAGACAACACTACAAAGCTTTGTATCAGAACAGGATTAATTTTCCCCTAAACAAGGGGGAAAAGAATCCAGTGGCAGCCCTGAACAAAACCAACCCAGCTGGAAGCCAGAAGCCTCGAGAGAAGCAACCTATTTACTCCAGGAAGAATTTACTCCCAGAGCAAAAAAAACCCGCTGCTATTGCTTCATACTTCAACAGCTGGACCAAAACAATGATTTCTCTGCAGAGCAGCACAGCAGAGCTCCCACTTGAGTGAGGTAAACAAAGGGTGAGGAGCAGTACGGCAGCACCTACTCCTGTGCCATCACCTGAACGGGGCCCAACAGCAACGCTTCACGGTGGGGAAAATACAGAGCTCAGTGGTCCCTCTCCTCTGGCAACACCCTAATCCAACTGACCCCAAATCAGTTAAAAAGACAAAGATATCTGCAGCCCTGCAAGTGAAGGGGTCAGGGGTAAACATCTGACAAGTAGGGCCACATCTGTCTGCCCACGGGGAGGCCAGTGACTGCAAAGGGCTGCTGGAGACTCCCGCACAGACCTACAGCAAACCATCTCCACCCCTCTCCCCTCGTTCCCCAACCCCCAAAGCATTTCCTGCATTTCCTAAGCAGAAGGTAAACAAGGAAAAAGCCTGAGGTTTTGGCTCAAAGCAGCCCAACTCACTGAAGAAACAAACCAAGCGCTTTCCATGGCAAAAGGACTGAAATGCTCTACCACACGAGAGGCGGGCAGCAGACCAAGCAGAACCAGGTCTCCGTGTGCCGAGGCAGCTTGCCCGGCCTCCGCAGTCCCCGACTTCACCGCGAGTTCAGTGTAGTTGTCAGGAAGGCCAATCGATGAACGCAGGAACCGTTAGCTGCTCCAAGGCAGGCGCGCACGCCCGGCAGCAATGCCCCCAGATGATTTCTCTTCATCTTTCCACCTTCTGTTTGCCTGTGCTTCTCTCACAGCGTTTACCCTACAAACCTCATCGATCGAGACTAAAATCCACCTCAATCGCCAGTAAAAGTCGCCGGTAAGAACGGGGAGAATCCCACAACGCAGCCACCAAAACAGGACGGCCGCAGGGCTGCGGGGCGATGACTGCAGCGCGGACGAGACGCGGCTCCAACGTGACTGTGGTGCCTCAGCTGTGACATGGCTGCAATGTCAGAACGGATCCGCGGCTGCCCGGCGCACAGCGGGCCAAGTGGGACGGACCCACCGATGACAGGGACGAGCCCGGCGCCCGGGGCGGCGAGCAGTAGCCCTTTGACGGATCCCCCCCCCCGCCTTCTCATCGCCCCGGGTGCCCTTGCTCGGTAGGGCCGGGCAGCTGGAAAACCGCGCCCCGGGGCCACCAACCTGCCAAGGGACCCGCTACTCCCCCGCCCGCGCAGGTTAAAGACTTAATTATCGATTTTCTTGAGCACTGCGGCCGGAATGACGGCGGAAAGCTGCGCCCCGCGGGCAGGCTCCCGGCACCCGGCATCCCACCCGCCGCCGCGGTCGAGCAGCTCGGTGCGGGGCCGGGGGCCTCGCTCGCCCCTTCCCGGCCGGGAGGAGCCTCCGCGCAGCTTCGGGGGGAGACCGCCCCGCCTCCGCC
>JAAGNO010028910.1:0-14973 GCA_033439905.1 Ceryle rudis
CTGGTGTTTCCGTAGGTTGCACCCCTGTGGGGTGTGGTTTGTTTGGCCCCCCCCCCCCCCCCCCCAGCAGTATCACTTCTGTGCACTGGAGGCAGCTTTCTGAAACTGTAAAATGCTGCGAATTCCAGTGAATTGTAGATAAACTGGGTGTCTGGCTGCGTGCATGGTTTTCTTGCTCATTATCGCTGCTTTTCTCTCATAGCCTTGAGTGAAGATCTTGACCTGTGTGCTACAGCCGCCTAGGTATAAAATGCAGGCAGCACCTCTGTGGGCAAATTCATTTTTATCGTTATGTGGCTTTGAGAGATTCTGCAGAAGTCTGAAGGAGCATGGTGAAACTGCTAAACTTTCAAAGGGCAAGTGTGGATCTAAGAGAGGACTCTTCCACTTTTGACCATGTACTAGTATCAGCCGTTGTCTGTGCACGCATGCTGCACGTGAAGCGGTCGGTGCATTGAAGCCCTTATTTCTTGTGATACCAGATGTTACCATCGGGCAGTCCAAGTTTACCCTTAGAGAAGACACATGACAGCCACATTTCTGGCTTGTATCAGTAGTGCTTTTTAGTCCTCCTAACATACGCTCTTCGCTGCATTCGTTACTGGGGTTTAGTGCTGGTTATAGATGATTAGGAGTAAAAGTCTCCTCCCGATTTTTACAAGATAGCTATTTAATCTGGAATTTCCAAGTGCTGCTTCCTACACAGTACTACTATTACCAGATGAAATTCTTTCCCAGAAATATGTGAATAATTTTAAATCCCTCTGCTGAAACTGCTTTTACCGAACTTTTTCCCCTTCCTGTCTGCACCGTATTTTCATTTTGAAGTAATAAATACCTACGGTCTTTTGGTATCCAGATAGTTACCTTGACCGTTTTCTTCCCTTTTATTTCACAGCTCATTGCTTCATTATACCTGAAAACCAGTGATGCTCTTGTGAAGTAAAGGTTATATCAAACACTGCTCTGGCATGAAATAGTACCTGAAACTAAGGAGGTTCTCAACAATTCTTTCAGCTACATCCTCATCCTATTCTTGGGGGGTTTTTATATGGTCTCGGTGTATTTATGTGTTCCTACTACCCCGATGATAGAAAGGCCGTAAGTGGCTCTCTGGGAGGCTTAAAGTGCCATAACGTGCTACTGAAGATGTAGGCTGGGTCTGTGTTGCTGAAAGTGTTAGCCTCTGGGAGTCAGGTTTGCTGCTCGAAAAGCTGCTTAACGGTGGTATTTTTATTTGTAGTTTTTCCTTTTGGTTTGAGGTATCAGAAATACGTTATCGATGTTTGACTGGAGTGTGGCTATTGATGACTACAAGCTGTTCAGAAGGGACAGGAGGGGAAGGAGGGGTGGAGGTGTTGCCCTCTCTGTTAAGAAATGGATTGAATGTGAGGAGATTTCCCTAAAGAAAAGCCACGAGCAAGTCGAAAGCCTATGGGTAGGAATTAGAGACCAAGGCAACAAGGGGAACCTTGGGGTCAGAGTCTGCTATAGGCCTCCTGATCAAGGGGAGGCTATTGATGAAGCATTCCCACTCCAGCCACAGGAGGTATCTCACTCGCAGGCTCTCGTCCTGCTGGGGGACTTCAGTCACCCCGACATTTGCTGGAAAAGTAACACGGCCAGCAGTAGGCAGTCCAGGAGGCTCCTGGGGTGCCCTGACGGTAACCTCCTGGGACAAGAAATAGACAGCCCTACCCGAGGGAAGGCAATACTGGATCTACTGGTCACCAGTGCAGGTGGGCTTGTCAAGGACCTCAAGACTGGAGGCAGCCTGGGCAGCAGGGACCATGCACTGGTGGAATTTGCATTACTGAGGGTCACAAATCAGTCAGGGAGCACAGTCAGGACCTTGAATTTCAGAAAGGAAAACTTCCAGCTCTTCGAGGAGTTAATTAACAGGACACCCTGGGAACCGGTCCTGAGGGACCAGGGAGCAGAACAAAGCTGGCAGATCTTTAAAAACACTTTTCATAGAACACAAGAGCTCTCGATCCCTAAGTGTAAGAAAGCAGAAATAGGAATAGCTTGGTTTTGGTTTTGGGTTTTTTTGACAGCTTTCTTTAGGAAAAGAAGCTCTGACAACTATATACTCTACATGTTTGATGTTAATTCACTTTACGGGAGTGGGCACCGCAGAGAATATATATTTATAGAGATGTATTCACACAACTTCTGCTTCACACAGACTACTGATTTAGATGTCTAATTTAGGAGCACAGTCATTCTCTGGAGGCAGTGGAGCCTAAATTAACGTCTCTGAATTACCTCCTGAGAGGATGTACCTTTCTCCACTGACTTCAGAGTGACCCGAGGCTCCTAATTTAGGCACATAAGTCACGTGCCCAGTATATTAGCCCTGTGTAAACAATATTCTGATTAAGTATTGCCCTGGCACTGCTTTTTCCCCACGTGCAGCAAACTCCTCAGGAGATCACTACTTTGTCAGTTGAGTGTGTCTGAAAAAAAAAGGGTGATCTTCCCCGGCTGGCTGGAGCCAGATAGATGGGCCTCAGTGACTTGAGGGCAGAGACACACTTGCATACGACCGTGCCTGAAATACCTTTTAGTCACCGAGGGAAAAGGGAACTCCCTAGCGTGGAGCCAGCTGTGCATGTTGCGCTTCAAGTGGCAGGACACGTAGCAGCAGGGAGTGCCTGCAAGCTAATATGCACATATAACTAACTCCCACGGATGTTACCTTCGGAGAAAGAGAGTTAAAAAAAAAAATTACAAAAGAAAAAAAAATATCCCCCGTGTCACGGTTTAGGGTCAGGGCAGCCCACGAGACCTGTAACAGACGCTCTCTGTTCACCCCTCTCCAAAGGGAAAGAGAAAGGGAATAAGGGTGTATCGATTAGAAAGGGAATTTCTAATTATCGATTAGAAAAGGAAACTAGAACAACTTTCACGAAAAATAAAATAATAATAAAAATTTAATGTATACAAATATATAAAAAACCAGTATTAGTCCCGATGGCAATGAAGTCACCCTCACCCTGCAGGTGCCACCTTTCACTTTCCTGCACCCCCCAGCGTGGTGCACGAGGTCCAGCAGTGGCCTTGGTGTGCACACCCACCCTTGGTAGGAACTGTGACCGTGGGGTGTTCTCGCTGCTGGCAGCAGACGCTGCCTGGGAAAACAGGCTGCTGACTGCAGACAGGGCAGGGAGTTAGAAGAACGGAGCTGAAAAGTAACATCACCGAACAGAATTAGTTCTGTTCTCACTCAAACCAGGACACCCCAAAACGATGCACAATCTCCAGTCTCTCTTCTGTGTCTGCAGAAATAGCTGTTAAATCAGAAGAGGCCTGTGAGACCCCATCTTCTACATCTGCCAAGGGCTACTCCTCTGACCCTGCAGAAAGTGCGTATCATTCTCCACCTCTTTGCAATGAGAGCAGTTTTCTTCACAGGAGGTGATGTCACGAGTTTGTTGTGAGGGGATGTGACTCAGTGTTTGTATAATGCTTTGAAGATGAAGAGTGTTAAGTATTGTTATTTGAGATGGCAACAAAATAAAACAAAATATGTTTGATGCAGCTGTTCAAGCCAAATCCATTTTCAGTTAGTCTTCCAAGCAGGAATTCAAAATCAAAGTGAAAAGCCGTGCCAACTGGAACTTTACAGCTTGATGGGAAGTTAGAAAGAGAATTAATTGGGTTTTAAATAGTTGTAACTGTATTGTGATGGAGCGTGATCTGGAGCATTCATCTACTGCTGGTTGCCAGTCAGTTTGGAACTGTGAATTAAAGCTTGCTCAGGGGAATCTTTTTTTTTTTTTTCAGAAAAGAAAACTAATTGGGCCATCTTGTATAGCATACTGTATAAACTGTCAGAAACAGCCTCTCTCTTCTCTGAAAGCGTGTGCTTTTTCCACTTTGTGCTGCCTTTTTTTCAGTAATGCAAAACAGCAAAAGCTGTGGAAAGCAACCGAATTGCCAGAGGCCACTGCAGAGCACCTCGGAGGGAATCGCTGTCCCCTCCCAGAGAGTTCGGCCTCTGACAGGACCCTAAGGGGCTGCCCCAGCTAAGACCAGTATTCCCCTAGCACCAGGGCAGCACCGCCTGGGAGAGCTTCAGGATCCTGCTGCTTTACACTCTGCCCTGGCCCCCGCAGCATCTGCTCCCGGTTTGCTCATCCACATGTCTGTTCTGAAAAGGTCTTCCCTTTGGATCAGGGTTATGAGTAAGCAGCCAGTGTTTACTCACAGTGTCACACAGAGGAATTTGCTCCCCAGCCTTTGTACTCTCTGCAGTGGCCTTTAACCTCTCTTGCCCCAATTTTGGGAACACAGAAATTAATGTCGTGAATCAGACTGATCGTTCAGTATTCCCAGCAGCAGCGGTCAACGGAGCTGACCTAAACCTCCATTCAGTACAGCTCTGCTTCGAAATTGGTTCTACCTCCTGGCTAAGGTTTCAAAATCTGCTTAATGCACATTCTCTAGAAAACGGGCATAATAACACCTTTGCTTCCCAGGAGCATTGCTAAGTCCAGATCGTTTGCAAACCGCTTTCAAGTCCTGTACTGAAATTAGCAAAGGTCAACTATTTTTACCTGCCAAAGGCTTGCCTCTTTTCAGGAAGGCTCTATGTACATTGGATTTAGGTTTTCACTTGACGTTCAAAGGGACTTGAATGTGTCTCTCAGGCTCTTGTGTTTGGTGAGATTTGTCAATAAGAAGCACCTTTATAAGAAGCTTATTCATTGCTTTCTTGCTTTCACTGAATGCACTGTTTTCTAGTGAAAGCCTGCTGTTTGAATTTTGCTGTTCTTTGCCGAGGTATGCCTTCAGATCCTAGTTTTTATTTTCTTAATATTTTTGAAGTTACTTGTTCCTAAAATACAACTCTCAGTAAACATTTCAGCACTTTAATTTGGCTTAAATTTACACTTGCATATTAGAGTTCCAAAATAGTTTTATGGGCAAATAAAAAAAAATGATGGCTCTGGGAGCTTTTCTTTTCAATATCTTTTAGTTACGCTAAACTATATACACAAGGAACTGCCTCATAAACAGCTTTGTATTGCACTCTATTGTACATCACTGGAACAAGGTGTTGTAACGGGCTGTGAACAGCCACGGTTTCTGCAGCCGGAGTGAACAAGATCATTGGGAAGATACCATGTTGACAAAAGCGGGCATAGAAAAAATAACCTTAAATCTGACACGTCTACATCACAAGTAATAAACAGGACAAAGGAAAAAAATGCAAATTTTTCTTCTTAGAAGCAACATGAGCCAACACAGTTTCGCTTGCTGAAAAGCTTTTTCTGTCGTGTTCCAAGTAAAATGTTTATTTTCTTTAAAGCTATGCTTGCTTTCACAAAAACGCTTCTTTGCGTACGTCCTTTCTGGTCACCACTGGAAAGCTGATTCCCTCTGAGAATCGGTTGGTTAGCTATCAGGAGAAAGTGCTTATCATATATTCACTAAGGCTTGGTAGACAGAGAGCAGCGGCTAAACACCTTACTTGCTTGAGGTCTGATAATACTAAAAGTGCAGCACGGGACTCGCGCTGCTTTCCGTCCTGGAGACAAACCTATATAATTAATCAGACATTTACATTTCATTCTGAAGTGTAAATGTAGCATATCATGTTGAGACATGTAGGTGTGTATACACATATCCTCTCTCAGCCCCGTACCAACGCTCCCTTGGCTTTATGATCGTCATTCAAAGGCTTGACCAGATTCCCCTGCAGCTCCAGGTAGGCTGGAGAAGGTGGTTAAGGGGGGATCGCTGTCAATGTTGGCACCTGTGACACGAGGAAAATTTTAAGCCTCTGGGATTCTACGCTGCGGGAATGGTTGTTCCTTACGTGTTCTGATGTAGGTGGAGAGGCTCTATAGGCAGGAGAAAATCAAAGTGGAAAACTAGTGGCATCATCTGGGATTTTCTGGTTTTCCAACTCCAGGAGATCTTTTACTTACGTATGAGTGCAGCAATCAGCGACAAAAATGGGAAAGAGCAGAAAAGATGGTCAGTAGCTGTACAGTACTTCACTAAATCTTGATCGCAAAAATAGCACCAAACCTCTAAAGGACACACATCTTTTCTAGTTATTACCTTGACAACCTTGACTTTCCAAGTGCTTTCTGAAACCCATCCAGAAACTCGTAAGCCCTGGTTCCACATGGTGCAACTTCATATGGCCAATGAATAGAGACACTGGCCGCCCCAAAACCACCGAAACCAACAAAAAGCCATGCCCGAAACGTTTGGGCAGAAAACACGGCACTGTTAACTGAGGGACATGTGTGCTTCCTTTGTGTCGGCAGCGGTTTGGGTGTCAGCTGCTTGATGATCGTACATTTTCATTAAGGCAGGGCACATTGATGTGTGCAGTTGTATTTCAGCTTGTTCTTCCTTGTAAGCCTAATGAACTTATTCGGCCCCACAAGCATGAATGAGCCTGTCGGGTACCTTTGCCAGGGGTCTTTGGCAGAGATCCCTGTGCAGATAGTGGGAGGCAGTATCATTCAATAGGGTGAATTGTCCAATTCTAGGGAAATCTAGCTACTGCACTTAGTCAAATACGGTTCTTAAAGGGGCCTGCTTTCTTCCTGCCTTCCTGTAAGGAGGGCAATGCACTGGGGGAGAAGGATGTTTCCCCAACACATTTCTAGGAATAAATGCTTTTTGGTGAGGCTCAGAAAGCTATAACACACGAATTCCGGCTTGCTTCGTGCTTATTTTATCAGCTGCTTTCAGGATTATGATATGTAACTGGATGGACTGTGGCCCTTTCAGGAAACATCCACAAGTTTTTCTTCAGCACGGCTTGAGAGCAATAAACATGAATTACTGACAAGTCGTCTTCACAGGGCACTTCACTGGGCAGGAAAAACAAACTGCTGAGTTTGATTTTGGTTTTTTATTTCTAGCTGACAGTATTTGAAGACTTTTATGACTTATTGGTGAGAGAGGAGGAGAGAGGAAGACTGGGTGGGAGTTTTTACAGGGATGGTTCTAATGGCTGGAGCAGCGTCTAGGTACGGGGATTTTTGCCCTTCTGCCTCAGCTACGGCTCGGTGTCGCTCGAGGCAGTTCACTTATCCTTTCCGAGCCCACATTCTCAGGGATGTCTGTCTGAAAAACGAGTCTGATAACTCATGGTGGCGCTGGGGGAGGGGGGAATGATGTTGTGTAGCTAAAGCAAGGAGTCAGAACCGGGCTCCCGTTCTGTTCAGATTTACAGATGCCTGCTTTCGTTCTCTACCTGTAAGTGATGCCCAAGGTTCCTTCCTCCATCGAACGATATTGTAACCCATGATTTGTACATTGAAGAATCACTTTAGTGGTCCTCAACCTGCAGGCGGAGTATGTTCACAGGGTGAAACAAGGCCTATGAAGAGGAAACCCTGTAAAATGGCTGTTGATTCTTGGTAAGCAGGCCCAGTGCTGATGGAAGCACCTTTTCCATGTGAGGTCACTGGCTTCACCAAAGGTGCACGATTTTTTCCAAAGCAGGAGGGGCACAACAAGACCACGGCCTGTGGGCACCAGTGGCAATTGCTGTCTGTGGTGCAGTGTCACCACACAGCGCCAGGTCCTGGGAGGGGAAACGCAGAGCAGGCCTGAGGGCCGCTGCATCGCTTCCCACCATTTGCAAATCTTTGGATTCCCCTGGCTCTTCCTTCGGATCTCGCAAAGGGCGCTTAAGAAGCGTGACCTGAGGTGAAGCCCCTTTGTTCTGCGCGGATTCGAGTGGAGGTGGAATGTGTTAAGGAGCTGGGGAGGCAGCTGATACAGAATGACAGAATCTCAGTATGGTGGGGGGCTTAGAAGAGACCTCTGAGGATCATCTTGTCCCACCCCCCTGCTCCACCCAGCAGGGTCACCCAGAGCAGGGTGCCCGGGATCGCACTGTCCAGGTGGTTTTGGCATCTCACCAGGGAGGGAGACTTCACAACCTCTCTGGGCAGCCTGGGCCAGGCTCTGGCACCCTCACAGCAAAGAGGTTTCTCCTCTTGGTCAAGTGGAACCTCCCGGGTTCCAGTCGGTGCCCATCGCCCCTTGTCCTGTCACTGGGCACCACGGACAAGAGTCTGTCCCCATCCCCTTGCCCCCCGGGGGCGCTTTAGCTCTTGCTCAGCATTGATCAGATCCCCGCTCAGTCCTCACGCACCGCAGGAGACCGTTGGCCCTTTCGGCTCGGCGTGCAAGGCCGACAGGTCTAGACGTGTGCACGCGCGGCGGCAGCGCTCGGCCCGCGCCTCTCCCCACGGCGCCGCCGTCGCTGCGGGCCCCGGGCGCGTGACAGCTGTGTGCGGGCGCCACCTGCCGGCCCGGCTGCCGCGCGGCCGGAGCCTCCCCTCAGGAGAACAAGCAGCGGCTGGGTTTTCCCGCCCAGGGCTCGCCGCGAGCTGGGGAGACCGGCCGCCGTGCGTACCCCCGCCCCCGGCTCCCTCGGGGCCGGCAACCTCCGCCGGGCCTGCGCCTACCGCGACCGGCGGGGCCGCCACCGGCAGCCCGAGTGGATCCGGGGGGAGCGCTACCGGCCCTCGTACAACAAGGGCCCGCAGTCCAGCGGCCCGGTGCTGCTGTCCCGCCGGCACCTCCAGCAGGTAGGTACCTGCCTCCCCTGCCTCTGCAGACCGAAACCGGCTGCTGCTGCTGCGCAAAACCCGCGCGGCTGCTGCGGGCCCTGGGGCTTCGATTCGGGGTTGGCCGAGCGGTGGGAGCGGGGCTGTGTCCCCGGTGGTACCCAGGCCGCATCGTAACGGTTTCCTTTGCTTCTTTGCTCACCATACGCGGCAGGGACTGGATTTTCTAATTGCAAAGGTGTCTCTTCTTGTTAATATTTACACGTTAAGATTTGGTGTTCCTAATGAGTACTGTGCTTCCAGTGTAGTGTTATATTTTCTGCAAAAATTCATATATATGTGATTCACTGTAAAATTCTTTCCCAACTACCTATACTTGCATTAGTGGTTCTATTCGGCTTTCTTGAGGCTTTTTTTTTTTTTTTTCCCCACTTCATAACGCTGCTAAGTGTGCCCAGGTCCCCTTTGTAGGAAAGGGTAGAGGAAAAAAAATTTCAACTTCATAACTGTAAAATAACTGTACACCTGTGGTGACTGTTACCCAGCTAATTTAAGCCTCACCAGACCTTCCCCAGAAAACCTGAGCAGCCTGTACAACTCACTGCTTGTGCATCTCATTTGGTTTCTGCATAAGAGAGGGGTTGCTGAACTGCTGCTTTTTCATGTTCAGCAGAGTGAAGCTGGGTGTACTGAATTGAAACACCCCAATCTGGGCTCGCTACGCTCCTCCTTACCCAGCTGGTGGGCAGGGAAAGGGGCTGCTGCGCTTTGCAGCCATTACTGGCACAGGGGAGGGGGTGGGACACCTCAGTGGGGCCCCTTCGGAACACGGTGGGCGATGACACTACACATCCTTCATACCCTCTTTTCCTGCTGTGGGGTCCCACATCCCCCCAGAGCAGCTGGTGGAGCAGAGGAGTGAAGGGCTGGAAGAATGATACAGGTCACAGGCAGACACCTGCATGGTTGTTCATCTGTTCAGCTACTGGGATACAGGCGTGGTGTAAGGTGCCCCTTTTTGCAGCTCCTCATCTGTAGGAGGCTCTGGAATACTTAATAAAACTGGATGTGTACCCCCCACTGTATGTATACACCTATATATATACCTTCAGTTCTTTGGGAACAGATGCTTCCCCAGCTGTGCGCTGCCTGGGGCTGGCAGCTGCAGGCAGAAAGTGAGAGTGAGCTGGGGGAGAAGTGAAAGCCACAAGCCCTTTCCATTGTCCAAAGGCAAGTGATATGCAAAGTGCAAGGTGTGAAAGTGAACCAGGTCAGCAGAAATCACGTTATTAAAATGAAGGACAGACACACACAGTCCCCATGGGACACTTACTGTGAAGAGGGGAGTTGCGAGGACCTTAACACCAGCCCAATGTGACTGGTCACTCAAGAGCTGGGGAGCTGAGGAATTTTCAAAGGGTATAATTAGTGTCTCTCTCTGCACGGCTTGTGAGTGGCATCCCTGCAGAAGACCAGAGGCTTTGGTGCTGGAGGGGCTGTGAGCCCCAGCTCAGCTCTGGGCAGAGATACTGGCCTGTTCCACCCTCACAGAGGGAGAGGCCACTTCTGCAGGGCTCCCTGAAGCCCCTTTCTCAAGTGGTAGGGATGCTCATGGTCCCTGCAAGGTGGCTCTGACCTGAGGTCTTTCTCCATTTCATTCAAAAGGATGCTGACTCCTCCGAGCGGGTCCTCATGGACATGCGCTGGGGCCTGGTTCCCTCCTGGTTCAAAAACGATGACCCCTCCAAAATGCAGTTCAATACTTCCAACTGCCGCAGTGACACCATGCTGAAGAAGTCCTCCTACAAGGTGAGTTGCTACTCTCTTTGTGTCCAGCTTGAAGACATCTTGTAGTCAACAAAGCCAGAGCTGAAGTACCTCCTTGGCAAGTACCAGTCACCATTTGCCTGCTGCACAGGGCAGTAAGTCCCTGTACTGCAGAGCTGGCAGATATCATTGAAATAGAAGAATTGAAAAGGTTGTTGATGGTGAAACTCATCTTTCATTGTAGCGCTGCTGGTGACATTTGTGCACCCCACAGGGCAGTTTAGGGGAGCTCTGAGAGGGAGTGAGTGGGCTGGGTGGTCCCGGGAGCCCCCGTCCTCTCTTGCAGGCTGCCCGAGGCTGCTGTTCACCCCTCGCTTGTGCTTTCTCTCCCGCAGGGTGCTCTCCTCAAAGGCAAGCGCTGTGTGGTCCTGGCAGATGGCTTCTACGAGTGGCAGCAGCACAGTGCAGGGAAGCAGCCGTATTTCATTTACTTCCCCCAGACCAAGGATGCCATGGTATGGAGTCCCTCGCCACGCCTGAACGCTCTTGTGCAGCTCAGAGCTCCTGCTCCCTCCAGCTGTGCCCATCTCTGGGGGTCTGTTTCCCAACAGGGCTCTGTTCTGCGGTGGGCTCAGAACTCTGCCATCCCTCTGTGGCCAATGGTCCCTGCTGCTGCGGTCCCCTGTCTGTAAATGGTGCTGCGGTGTCCCCACTGTCACGCTCACTGCTTCCCACATGACAGATATTTGCATGGGTGGGCGATGTGTCTCACAGGGGACTGGGCTGGGAGTTTCACTACCTCTTTCCTTTGTCTGAGCTGGCAGACAGAAGGTTCAGGAGGAGAGCGGTGGCTTGCCTATGTGAAGATAAGGCTCCCCAGTATCTGTCCCGAAGTTACCTCAGATTAGTAGAAGGACTTCTGGAAAGCTCTCAGATTAGTTCAGCCAAGACTTAGGTCTGAGTTGTTGACCTTCCACAGCACTGGCAAGTCTGTGATGCTTCCACTGCCCACAGGTTGGTACCGACCAGAGCAATGGGGCCTCTCTCCTGCAGACTGAGGAGAAGGAAGGAGATGAAGAATGGAGGGGATGGAGGTTGCTCACCATGGCTGGGATTTTTGACTGCTGGGAGCCGCCAGCAGGAGGAGAAATGCTGTACACTTACACCATCATCACCGTGGATGCTTCCAAGGATGTGAGCTTCATCCATCACAGGCAAGTGAGAGTGGGCAAGGGAGCTGCAGTGTGGTGGGGAGTGAGGGAGGAAAGCTGTGCCTTTAAATACCAGTCAGGCAGCATGCAGGCAGGGAGTTCTGCCTCCTGATGCCCTGGGAGAAAAACGCTACAGTATTACCAGCTCATTTCAGGTCACCAGCTCATGCCTTTTCCATAAATCACCATCTTTGTGCCCCAGCGGGTGGCAGTCAGGGTTGGATCACTCTCAGAGTTGGATTGCTCTCTGCCTGATCAGGGCCTGGCAGTCAACCCCTGTGCTCTTCCAGCAAAGCAGTTCCCTGGACAAAGCAAATGCACACCTTGCCTTGTGGAAGAGCATCTTGCTGTTCTGGTTTTCCCCATTTCCCCCTCAGCTGCCAGCTCCCTGCTAGCTTAAGAGTCTGTCTTTTGCCACCCTGCTATGTCATATTGGTGCTGGGCTTTGGCCCTGACTGTCTTGTCCCCTAGGATGCCAGCCATCCTGGACGGGGATGAGGCCATCAGGAAATGGCTGGACTTTGCTGAAGTGCCAACCCAAGAAGCAGTTAAACTCATCCAGCCCACAGAGAATATTGTTTTCCACCCGGTGTCCACCTTTGTCAACAGCATCCGCAACAATACGCCCGAGTGTATTGCACCCATTGAGCTGGGAGCCAAGCAGGTGAGAGCAGGCAGGGGAGAGCTTGACCACAATGATATCCCTGAGCAGGGACAGGAGGGGTAGCAGCAGGCAGCATCTGCAGGGCATGCCTGTGCTTGATGTTGGAGTGCAGACCCATGAAGAGATTCCCTTCCCTCTGCTTCCAGAAATAAACTGTCACCCTGTGCCAGGACTTCTCTGCCAAATGAGGCAAATTCTGTGTGAAATGGGGCTTGGAACAAGCCTGTTCACAGCAGCCCAGGGAACCTCCTGCAGATGTGCCTGATGCAGGCAGGGGCATTGCTCCAGCCTCTGCTTCCCACGCTGGACCAGATTTTGCAGTTAGCTGCCTGCCCTGCTCTCACTGTGCTTCTGGCTTCTCTCCCACTGTCTTGTCTCTCCAGGAGGTAAAAGCTACCCCAAGCAGCAAAGCGATGCTGGGCTGGTTAAAAAACTCCCAGGAGGACTCGCCCCAGAAGAAAGAAAATCAGCTGCCTAGGTGGAGAAGTCAATTCATCCACAGCCCTTCGCCCAAGAAAACCAGCGCAGATATCCTGCAGCAGTGGCTGGGGAAGGAGGGAGAGCCAGCTGTGAAGAAGCACAAGGCTTAGGTACTGACCAGGGTGGCTGGCCATCCTTTTACCTCCTGATTTTCATAAGCAGAATGAGGAACATTTTTTTGGAAGGCTTTGCAGACCGTTGTTGAGATTCTTCAAGCCTCTCAGGTGTTGATCTGATGCTCTAGGCGGTTGTCTCTTCATGTTTTGTTAAAGATTAGTGTTTGTCTTTAAATGTTTTGCCTTTGTCTTGTGCTGGCAGGAGTGAATATAACCTGCTGGCCTCCCTCCCTGACAGTCACTCATGCCAAGTGAAGATATAACCCTGAGAAGCATCTCAGCCTGCCAGGGAGTAGTAGCTTCTGTCTTCTGACAGCGTTCATTGTTCATGTCTCTTTGTTTTCTTTTCTTTTCCCTTTTTTTTTTTTTTCAGTATGAGACTGATACCTTGTTTCCATTTAATTCCCTATGGATCCTTTCTAATACTCTTGCCCTCAAACGATGGCTGCAGTACAGAGGAATATGCAACAAATACTAGGAGGAAACCCCAGCATAGGAAGATCTACCAGAGTCATCCTGCTCTGTGTCAGCGTTGCACGTGCATTTGTGGCTCCTAAAGAGGGAGATGTTTAAATGGCACCTGCAAGGAACTGGATTTTGCTTGGGTTTTCCTGTGGGCAGAGGGGTAGGACAGCATGCCTTGGTCACATTGTTTGTACAATCCTTTTGTTAATGGGATTTGAAGACTTGGAGAGGATTTTCTTGATCTTGGGGGGGGGGGGGGGTGTTTTCTGCCTTGCTCATAAAGGTCATTAGTTAAAGCCCAGATAACCAAAGTGCCATTACAGAACAGCATAGGGCAGTTTTGAGGTCAGGGATTTTTCTGTAAATGGAACCAGATGTTAGACACCAAAAGCTTGACACAGTGGGACCAGCAGTACTTCATTTTTTTATTGGAAACAATAAAACAGGATTAACTGGTTGACAGCACAGTGCCTTTATCCATGTGTATTTCTGTGTCCCCTTGCCCACTACAGCCAGGTTGCTTCTGTCTTACAAGCAGAGCTTCTATCTCTTCCCCATCCGATGAGGGGGAGGACCAGCTGCCTGCTGCTGAGCATTAGGTGAAAAATACTCCCTGGGGATTTATTTGGAGGCTCCTCTCAAATGATCTGTCCCTGGGGAGCTGCAGGGGCAGCTGTAGCTGGGGTTTGTCTCTGGGAGGGGACAGCAGAGCTGAAGCAGGAGCTCCAGGATGGGCACCTGGGGAGACCCGACCACCGTCAGAGCCTGAATATTTGTCTGAATCCCTCTTGTGCTGTGGAAGCGTCTGAGCCTAGAAGGTTTCCTACCTTATGGGAAGCTGGAGTGGGATTAGGATTTGTAACCAGAAAGCCTGTTGCTAGCTGGCTTCTCCTTACTCCCACAGTGACTTGAGGTAAGAGAGTCCCTGCATTAGCAGCTTCTGGCAGAATAAATAGGTCTTCAGGTGCTGGAACTGTCACTGTGGTGCTTATCCTTGCAGGAGCCATAAAGGAGGTTTTTCTACCTGCCTGGCCATTACTCTTCCAGCGTGAGCATCTCGGCTGCTCTGGCCTGGTTGGTGCTAACTGCAGATGAGGCTTTTCCAGAGGTCATCAGCTCATCTCAAATTCATTTCAGGTCTCCAGTTGCTGTGGAGGGAGTGAAGATGCTGAGCACGGGTGGGGGATG
This sequence comes from Ceryle rudis, assembly GCA_033439905.1. NCBI lineage: Eukaryota > Metazoa > Chordata > Aves > Coraciiformes > Cerylidae > Ceryle > Ceryle rudis. Next base: position 14,447 of record JAAGNO010028910.1, read on the forward strand.
CTCATCTTTCCCTGCTCTGGGGGAACATTATCCTTCCCTTGGGAGGCAGGGGTGATGCAAAGATGCAGGGTACAGATCAACATCCTGCAGGCTCTGAGCACCAGCAGCATCATCACCAAAAATACCTCTGCTGAGGGTTTAATGAGGAGGTATTACTGCTGAACTACACCACCTTTAAACTGGAGCCTGGTTGCTTGCCCCATGCTGTTTGGAGCAGTTGTTTCTACCCGGTGAGGAGATGGCTGTAACTCAGGGTGACCTGGCCCCCAAAACTGGCTTGGGAGCAACTTTCCCCACTGATGCCTGATGCTCTGGCAGGGAGGGCAGCACTCACTGCGGGCAGGGAGGGATGCTCGGCAGATGGGGGAATTGTACCCCTTCCTCGATCATCCCACCACCCGCAGGCCCTGGCACCCTTCCAGGAGCTGCATCCCGCTGGCCGGGGTTTGGGCAAAGCAAAAGGGGCAGTCTGCGAGGAGCTGCGCTGCTCAGACACCCGGCTGGGCTCCGGACAAGCCACCCTTCCT
>JAAGNO010028911.1:0-13973 GCA_033439905.1 Ceryle rudis
TTTTTAAAAAATAATCATATGAGTTTCATCTAATCAACATTATGGCTACAGAAAACATTTTTCAAACTGGATTTCTCTCTGTCTGGCTACCGAAGATAGAGAACTTGGTTTCACATCGGTATCCCAGCAAGTTCTCACTTTTACTTTCTAATCTGCTTCAATTTTCAGGTACTCCTACTTTACTAAAAAGGTGCAATATGGCCTATGACACTGTATCTCTTTAAAGAAATCCCAGCTATTTCCACAAAAAACCCAGAAAACATCTCAGCCATAACTTTACTATTTGCACAAAGAATTCTTGAAATTAAGGACAAACTTTAAACAGATCATTTTTAGTAACATTTCTCTAGGTTTTCAGTCAATGCTTTAAAAGTATTGATGGGTACATATACACAATTTCCCTTGTTTCTATTAATGGTAAATAGCTAGCAAGACTAACAGTGGATCAGACCATACATATTTTTGATGACAACATTTAAAAATATGAAGCTACAGAAGTCTTTAAAATATAAAGATGAAGAGACAGAATACAGTAGTTTTTTTCTAACTTTAAGCCTAATTTCTGAAAACATCCTCACAACTTCCCTAGTATTTGAAAATCCTGACCTTTCCCTGACATCTACTAAACAAAAACATCAGCTTCCAGAACACAGTATGAAATAAAGCCCACCTCCTGTTCTTAGTATCCGCCCAGCACTTTTCATCAACAGACTTTCAAGTCTCTTACCCAGCCACCCACCACCATCATTTTCTTCTATGGAATTGGAGTCTGAGAAGTTAAGTGACTTTCCTACTGCTATTTGACAAAGATCGACCTGAATCTGATGTAAAAAAGGGACTGCGGAACAGGTTTTCCTGTATTGTTCAAAATAAAAAGTTCTTGCTACACGGCTGCACGTTCAGGCCATTTGTCGCTGTTGCAGGAAGGTGGTGAATGCAGCACGAGCAACAGCCACAAGGTTACGACCGGTATTATAAATGTGCCATAGCCACACATACTGTTTCTGGGCATGTTTTCCTAGCAAGACTTCCCAAGGAAACAGAAAGAAATGACCACACTATCTCTCTAACTTTTCATCATCTAGCTTTTGAATTTTTCCAGTCAACTGCAACCAATATCAACAGCAGGAAGAGCTCTCCAAGATGTGACCTTCTTACAAGTCCCATCAGGCTGTAGGAGAAAGACACAGTTAAACTCCTCAAGAAGCGGAGAGGCCACATGAACTTTGACATCAAACTGAGTGTGCTTACTTGAAACTACACATGAACTCTGGCAAGTTGATGAGCACATGGACACCCCTAAACCTGCCGCAGCTGCACAGCTCCTGCCCCCCCAGCTAATACCAGGGGCAGAGGTAGCTGCACGGTTTGGAGAGGGCACAGGAAAATGACACAGGGCAAGAGCTGAGTAGGGAGGGCTCAGACCCGGATTGGGCCTGTGGGATACAAGTGGGAGAGCTGGGGATATCCTGCATGGGAAACAGAGGGCTGTATGTTATGCTGGACGCGTCCACAAAAATGCAGATGTTGTGCTTATAGAGCACCTCAAGCATACAGAGCTGCCCAAGTGGGGAAGATTATTTTAGTTTCTAGAGCAAATAAATGAAAATGCAGAGCTACTTAAATCTTTCTCACTTCTAAAGGAAAAAAAAAATAAATAAATTCTCAGTACAGTAACTTATACCTCAGGTAACACAACTTGTAATGAAAGGTACACTGATACTAATCCTATCCCACACCCCCCAGCAAAGCCTGACATATAAAGTGTACCTAAAACACTAATTTTATTCAACTTTCTTTTGTTGTCATGCCCGGCCTAAACCATCTTTATTTAAGACTGATTGGTACAGAGAAGTTCTACAGGAAGAGGAACAGTATTTTTCTTCATAGAAAAAGGTAGTTAAATTAAAAAAATACTCGTAAAGAAGCCTTTTTACATTACATGTACATACAAACAGTAGTATTTGTTTCATGTGTTTGTTATTGATTTTTAAAATCCTGCTGCATCATCCAAAAAAGACAGCTCAAAACACAGAAATCAGATGAAAGTGCTATTTGCTACATAAAGACCTGAATTATTAATATAAAGAGAGCTCCCCACTTGAATGAGAAATGCAGAGATACCACATAAATTCACCTGTTATGTAGCTAGGTAACTAAAGAAAAAAACACTAACATTTTGCTCGTCTGTCAGAAGTGTTATTCACCCTGCCCGAGTCAAACGAGTCTCATTTTTCAAGGCGGGTTCGGTGTTTTCCACCAGCTGTGCTGTTGAGGCTGCGAGTGCTGCCACACGCTGTCCTGCCCGGCCATCAAGAGGTGGCACTGCAACCCTGGCTTCTGCACCCGAACAACAAGAAAAACACTGAAATGTGTGCAATAAATACACACACGGCTTGCCTGATGAGGACGTGAAACTGAAAATGGTGCGAAAGGTTCCTGTTTTTTAACCAAGATACTGCATTATCCATTTTTTAATTTTTTTTTTTTTTCCCTGCTGGTTATTTACATTTTCTGAGAACTCGTTTCTGTATTTAACCCCATCCCAGATCCAGTGGCTCAGCCAGCGCTCTGGGGACACCCAACAGCCAGCTATCTCTTGGTCAAAGGGAGTGAGGAACTGTGAGAAGAACAAGCAACACCAACCCACCCACCTCCCTCCCCATCCCAAGAGCAAACCATCACATTAAAGAGAAAATACAGCAGAATTACAGATAGGAGAGGATACAATAATTACTTCTCCTTTACAAATTTTGAATTGATACCAGGCTTGATTCTGGCTGCTGGGCTCATGCTGCCCACCCTCCAAACTAGGGGCAAAGCCAACCATCAGCCAGCAAAGGGCCCAGCTCCACAGCGTGGCCACCGCCAGCCTTAAGCACAAGCTTTGCAGGCAGCTGAAGAAGCAGCTCAGAGCTCCACGAACCCCATTGCACATGATGGGGAAGCTGCTGCTGTTTGGAGCTGTAGAAACCACACTGTCTGCTTCCTTCTTGCTCATAGCTTCTTGGGAAATAACCAGTGGGAATGACCTGAGATACTGACAGCGAGGGGATGCCGGCGAACAGGAGCAGAGGCAGGACAGAGAGGGGACCCACCAATGCCAAAGGCCACCAGCCACGTTGTTCTTCGTGCTCAACACTCACAGCCACCCCCTCACTTCAGGCGGAAGTTACAACTTGCCAAGGATGTCTGCCAAAGAAAAACAGCAATGGGAAAGAAAATAAACCCTCTAACCTATGAACCACATGAACTCTGTTTTCCCTAATGCCCCAACACGGCCCTAGGGCTTGTTTAGGAGGCGACAGAGGAGATTTCTTAGAAGTGGTGTAAATGGAAATGGAAACAAGAATAGAAAAGCCTGTACACGCATATCCCAATACTAACAAATCTACTTCCTTAATACTGGTTTATGTCCCCCAGATCTACTATTTTCACATGTAGTTGCATACTTATTTTGGGCACTTAATAGATATTAATATTGCTCTTTATTTTAGATACAGCAATTAAATAACTGAGAAAAGACACAGAAAAATGAGCCAAAAATAAGTAGAAATAACCATTCCTACCAGTCTTGGATTTCTAGCCTAATTTGCAAAGGACCTATTAAAAATATCTCAAGATAAAATCCATCCTGAATATACAAGATCCTTGAGGCCCTTTTCCTGTTCCTTTTAAAAAGTCCGAGTCTTCCTCAAAATACTATGTGGATTTATAGGAAATATGGCAAAGTACAATGCACCCACACGACTGTTTTACTTCTAAGTGAGCTTTTAAAGGAAGTTTCTCCCACTTGCTTCTATACTTTTGTTTTGTATCTTGGAGCAGTCACAGTGCATGTGAAGTACGTTCCTAACTAGTAAAACCAGGATTAATTAAAATTAAAACCCAAACCAACAGGTGAAAAACTGATGTGCACGAGAGCTTACAAACCATGCCTAAACTGCTCATGGGATTCCAGTCCCTGGGACCACACCAAGATCAATATTCACTGCTCAAAACAAAGTCCACTTCAGCACAGGCTCTCAGCCCATACACATCCCTGAGATGCTCAGTAAAGCTGTAGTGCCAACAAAACTGTATTACAGCATAGGTAACTTGTCACCCTGTTCTCCCTTGATCATCCGACACCACCAAGCAACAGGCATCCCAGAGGATGAGCCTGCGGTATCTAACAACTCTGTTCAATTAGAATCAGCAGAGTATTGAGAGATCCCAGGTATTTATTTATGTCGCTATAGAAAGTCTCTCAACCCTCAAAATTTAAAATATATCAGTGACAAAATAAAAGTCAACTGTCTACACAGATGGTGGCCTCAAGATGTACTCAAGTATGAGATGTGCCACAGGGAATGAACAGACAAGACGCACATCCGCGCTTTAGACAAACTGACCCAGTCATTCCAACTCTGCATCCATGTCAGAAACCTCATAAAAAGTAATTTGGAAACTATTTTTTTTCAACAAAAATAAGGTTTTTTGTCTCGGAGCCAACACTCCAACTCTGACTTAACTTCCACAAAGGAAAAATGTACCTGTATTTCTCTAGCACACCTACTGTAACTCAGACACGCCAGCCTGCGGGGTCTCACACAGGCTGCTCCATCCATTGAGGACCATTCACACACCTTGATACTTTGGGTAAAATTTATAATACATAATGTGCTTATGTTCCCCTACCATGAACACCAGATCTGCAGGCTAACAGGTGCCTGACAGTACAAATCTGATCGCATTTCTGACAAATTATTATTCTACTCTGCGTGTTTATGCTAGCTTCGTACGCTTCTGCCAGGTTCGTGCCAACTGCTAGAGAACAGATGCTGCCTGATATGGCTCCTGGCCTAATAGGTTTTTTTTGGTTGGTTGTTTTGGGTTTTTTGTGTGTGGGGTTTTTTTCTTCTCTCTTTTTTTGTGTGTGTTTCAGGGTTGTGTGTGCGTGTGTGTGTGGTTTCTGTTTTGTTTTCTTTTTTAAACAAACCTGAACTGGCAAAGGAAGTTTATATATCAGATTAGCACTTTGTATCTCTTAATCACAGTTTTATAGCACACAGTAGATTTACTACAGTTAAATTTGTTGTATCATCAAACAACAACCTAAGAAAGTGATATTTCTGCACTTTTAGGTGAGCTCAAAGATCCTATTCAGGTAGGATAACAGAAAAACCTGTCAGGCTTCTGTGAATAATAATTCCCCCAAACACACCAATCATTAGTTTGATATCAAATATGTTATGCTAAAGGGAACAGCTAATGCTCTGGGTGGCTCTGAAAAATGTTTACTGTTCAGACATAAGCAGACAGTTACATTTATCCATGGAAAACAGAAGTCTGGGTACAGAAACAGTAAAACTCCTACAACAGAAATATTGTCACTAGTCCTTTTATTTTTTCCTCTTTCAAAAGAAATCCAGACAAATATTTTGCCAGCATGTGTGCTCATGGACAGTAATAGCTCTTAATTGCTGCTTAGGAATCTTCCTTTTTTTTTTTTTCCTCATGGCCACAACAGTTTAAAAAAAAAAAAAAAGCTCAAATCATATGACCCAGTCTAGGAATGTGTAGGGTTTTAATTCCACCCCAAAAATTGGAAGGTGTGTACAAGTCCTTTGGAAAATTTTATTACAATTCTGTTTTACATCTGTATTCCTGCTCTTAAAAATAAAAATGAAGTCCTGAGTGTGATACACAAAATTCCTCTTCATTACTCTTTGCAACTAATGCTGGGACTCACCCAGCCTGGCAAAGCTGCCCACTGAGCTCACCAGCTGTGTGACTGCTGCCACGGTGACTCGGGGGACAGATGCTACCCCATCAACTCAGAGGTGCTGAAGAAAGCAAGAAGAGCGCTATTTAAGTCCAACCAGTCAAACCGGGGGCAAACTCCCAGATTTGCGAGGTTTCAGCAGGACTTCACTGAGATACCAAATCTGCTGTGGGAGTAGCTTGCAGAAGTGGAGCTTCTGGGGCTCCGCAAAACGCTGATGCTGGTGGCTACTGTTTCACTACAGTGTTCTCCAAAGGCTTTTCCCCAAGAAGTGGTGGGTCTACCCCAAATGGCTGCTGAACTCAGTAAGACTCATCCAAGGAAAAGTTACATACAGCCTGTGAGAAATGGTTTATAAAGGAAAACTAATAAAACAAGCTAGTGTCTCCTGTATGTCAAGCATCCAATATATGACCGACGTTGTACGTCCTTCTGTGTAAGAGTTTATTAGACACCAATTTCAATCAAGATGAATGTTTCCTCACACTTTAAAGAGAAGAAAAAAGTTACATTTTTAACTGTATCAACTAATTGCTCTAAACACTCTTTCACATCTTCACTTGAGAGATGGGGGAGTGATATTGTACTGGGCACAATACAAATGAACCCTCATTAAAGATCCACTATCTGACAATCTGCAATTCGGAATTTTTTATAGCCTTCTGAATTTAAAGGAAAACTTTTTTAATTAAATGCATAAGCTTTGTTATAATATATTTCAAAATGAAAGTTATCTCATTTTCTTCATTTTTACCTCTGTCTCTAAATTACTTATTTAAATGCGCCTTTATTTTTATTTTAAGATTCAATAATCTCTCAAATGTGAACTTGGATAAAAAAAATTATCTGTAATTCTGCCTAGTGAACCTTCTTACTGCTTTCCCATATGATCAAGCTTTGTTAGGTTTCCTTCTAGCAATTTAAAACAAGAAATGTTTCTCGTGTTCACCTTTAACTCTACTGCTTTGTCTGCAGAGTCTCAAGAACACTGCTTCGTTTCCAAATACTAAAAAACCAATTTCTCCTTCCCTCATCTGAACTGTTTTCCTTAGCTCAGGCAATAAATATTTGCATTCTGTGCTTCAGCTTTAGTGACCTAATTTATGGAAACAGATTCTGTCTTTCTGTGCCAATTTGAGAGTATGAAGCACACAAGATGACAAAGCTGGTTTGAAATTTTCTGAAGAAAAAGAATTACAACCCTGAAAGGGGGGGGAGCAAAACACTGACAAACCCACCCAAAACCTTAGCTAAAAATAACAATTCCTGTCTACTTAGCTGAGTACTCAGTCCCCAGAAATACCAAGCACAGTCCTGAGTACTATTACAAAAAAAAAAAAAGCTGCAGATGAAGCCCATTTGTTGGTTTTGCCTGGAGCAAAGTAGTATTTAATTACTGAACTATGAATCTCCTCCCCAAAGTCATATGCTGCGTGACCCAGGAGACTGGGATTCCGGATGTTACAGCACAGAGACAAGCGACAGTACATTCAGTATCACATTTCCAGGGCTATGGCTACAAAGCTGTGAACTTCTATGCTTTCTAGAGTTATAAATATATCTTCCTGCACAGCTACAGGGCATCTTGTGGTGATTCTTGTCAGCCATATTTTGTAAATTCCCAGACTGACAAAAGAAATGGGGATATTTCTGGTACTAACACTTTATTCGACGCTTTTTAGGTTCATAAACCTCTTTTTTCCCTTGTTACAGCGCAACATAAGAAGAAATTGTATGTTTGGGGGAGACTTTTCTCCTTATTTCTTGGATCAGAAGAGCAAAAAGGTATTGCATATTTGTACTTTAAAGACTTTCCAACTGTCTGGGGGGTCAACGAGAACAGACATCTCTTTCCAGGCATGCCTCTTCTGCCTGATAATTACAAACCTGTTGGAATGAAGGTAGTTCTGACACATCTTTCTTCAGGATCATGTATGTTATTTTTTCAAAACTTAAAGGCTACGTCCAACTGCTCAGAACATGCACCCATACCAGCATAAAGTCCTGCCTCAATTTTGATTACTTCACGAAATCTATCCCTCTCCAACTCCCCGCAAGATCCAAAGCCCAAACATCTCATCTTGCTTCTCTGAGGGCAGCAAAGGAGAGAGCTCAATGCCACTGGTGCAGACAAACTAGGATTAAATGCAAATTGTCCACATACAGTAATTAAAAAGTTAAAGTACCGCCATTTTTTTAGTACTTCAATTTTCAGAGCATACTAGGAAATATAACCAAACATTATGAAGATGGCCTTGGTCAAACACCAGTTCAAAGGCATTTTTCAGAAAGGAAGAACCCTGTGGCTTGATGGGATGGCCTTGAGGGTTAGACTGTCCTACCTGTACACAAGCTGGGCAGATGCCTATGGCAGTAAAACTGGAAATGCAGCATTCCTAAAACTGATTAGAAATAGACAGCTCTGAGTGATGACCAGAATTAGCACATTCACCTGGGAAGCAGTAGTATAGGTCTGGTCGGTATGGAATACTTCACAGGATGACCTTCCAGGCTTGGTATGCTACATATATCTAACTGCAATGGAGAGGGAAGTACCAGACAAATGCTCGTCTCTCCTTGGAGTAATGACATCTGTCCCCTAAAAGGGAAAATTTTCTTATTGGAGAGACCATCACAGGAACACCAGTAACATCAAGCATGCTGTAGAGCTCCCATTCCTAGGCCATTAGAAGGATGTCCCTTTAGACAGATACCAATCCTTCAGGAATACCTAACTGAAATAAATCAAGACTTTTGCACTCAAACTTATAGGCTCTGTCTCTATTGTAAAACTGTTCAATGGCTTTATTAAGTGCTAAAATAATGGACTACTAACATTCTCTGGATCTAGACACAGAATAGCGGTAGGTCGCTGGAATCAAGCACAAGAAAGATGAAAACTGGAAGAAGCACTATCTACTATGTTGTTTAAAACCCAGCAAACCCCTTCCCACGTGCACCCAGTTTTAAGTATGCAACTGTGTGTTTGCGAATCTCCTGTATTGCACTAAAGCCTTAGTAAAAAAGATTAATTATGGATGAATGCAGGAGCACACCCATTAATCCTTGCTTGGATCACTGGTAAAAAAAATTCAGAGAAAATAACTGATTAAGAAGAGTGCTTGAGTCAGTCAAAACGAGCTCTACCAAGAGCTTCTGGTGAAAGTAAGGTAGAGGAGAGGCAACATCAAAAAAAAAAATGTCTTCTATCTGTGACCACGCACCACTCAAAATAAGCACAGGTACCATGGTTCAAGATTTTTGATCAAGAATGTGTAGAAATTAAACAGTTAAATGGTGTTAAAGATCTCCATACTGTGCTAAGTTTCTGCTCTCAGCTGATTTATTCTCATTTTCACTGCTGGAAAACCCACTGAATAACGTGGCCTGTAAGTCTGATCAAGAACATTCAATTTTTTCCAATACGCTGTTCCTGATGTTCCCACAATAGATCATTCAGGGCTCTAAGGAACTGTGTCAATTGAATTGAATGATGTGGTCGCCTGCTGGTACATAAATGCAAAGGCAAAGCTGAGGGGGGTTATTTTCAAAACAGGAGACATTGATCCTGTGACAATGTTCCATTACCCTGACTTTATTTCTATCAGAGACAGTGATTACATCTACATCAATCGCTTGAGCTGATGGGTATTGGTGCACTAACAGTGACACAGTTTTTCACTATGATGCTGTTGCTGACCTGCATACTGATGACTTAAAAAAAAAATAATAAAAGATTCACTCTGATCTTGGACTAATGCTACTTACTGATCAATGAAAAACTACTGAAGTTTGGGTAGACTTTTGAAATTAGTCTTGTTTTCAAACGTCTGTAGTTTTGGGGAGGGGTTGTGTTCTGTAGATCATATTGTGGAATGATGATTAGTGACCACGTAGCCTGGCACAGATTCCATTTGTTATGATTAAAATATTTATATTGCTAGCTGATAGTAATAAACCAGCATATATGGTTCTTACAAGCGTCTGTGGAAAGGTATCTATGCAATCCTACAACAGCACCCCTGTCTTGACTGGGGACATTTTCATACCAGTGTACGGACTCCTCTTCCCCTTCCCCATATCATCACCCTTTTACAGTTTCTAGCCACTGCACTTGCTATCTTTCCCAAGCTGGTGATCCATCTTCTAGCTTTCATCTCTTGATCTGACATACAATCTTGATCCTGTGGTCAAGCATTTGCCCTGGTTTTCACCTCTTCACCACGCACTGCCTACGTGTACTCTGCACTCCCGAATTCATCTCCACAACTGCTTTCAGGAGCACTGAACTTTATCTGTACTTCATCTGTACTTCCCCCGTACTTCACCCAGTCATTTCTTTTCCTGTGATCTTCCTTCACTGCTTTCCCATTACAACAAATGAGCTGCTAACATTTTGCACAAATGACTCTGGTGGTTGAAAAAAATTCAATTCATCTTCAACAACAGTGATTTCTATTCCTACTAAGCCCTGTTCATCTTATTTGTCCTTGTTTGTTTAGCCTTATGCCCTGAGTCATGTCCTGAAGTGCCTGCAGGAGAAAGGCCTCTGACTCATTTCAGTGTATTTACCACAGTGGGTTTCCTCATTCCTGATTAGAAAGGGTTTTTTTTTTTTTAATGCTGCCATAACAAAAACAAATTGAAGTGATTTGGAGTTATACCGATGCAGAGTAACAAAGCACAGCAGAGACTGGAGTCGGCAGCATCTGAACAAGTGTAGAAACTGGGACAACAGTGCACCTCCCAAAGTCAGCCAGCATCTTCTGGCACCCCTCTGCACCATGCCGACATCTCCAACTTGTGTTAGCAAAAGGCTGGGGATCTCCTCGCTGAAGTCCATCTATACTGCACATCTATAGTTTTTCTGTAACCAAAAGTAAACCAAAAAGACCCCAAAACTTCCTCTTTGGCGTGCCCTGCGAGGTTGAGTCTGTACAGACCCAAGAAGCCCTTGCTCAGGAGATCCAAGAGCATTTGGCTGTACAGCAATGAATTTTTCTAGAGTCTTAAGTTTTGAAATACCCATTAGAGTGCCTCACGGGTTTTGGATAGGGTTTTGTGAAATGCTTAGGGTTTATGTTTTATTAAGGTTGCTATCATTACTTAGGTTATCATCCTAAATTTCTGCAAGCCTTTGGGGCCTGATTAGTCTTTCCCAGTGAACAACCAAAGACAAACTAAAACCAAGCACACAGCAGTCTGGACACAGCTAAAAGAACATGACCTTTTTCAACACAGGATCCACTCACTCACCCCGTCCTTGAAGTATGAGCATGAATACTCTCATCTCAGCTTGTTTAGCACCTACAAAGCCAGTATTCAAGCACAGGTCTAATTTTCAGCATACAAGTTGACAGAACTACCCTAGAAATAGTATTAACCATATAAACAAAGCAAAAGAGGCATTTCCTGCAGAGGAATACCAAGGAGAAGGGATTTTCTATGTGTGAGCATCTTCCCCAACTCCTACTCTAGTTTTGAAAATATCTTGGATTATCAGGCACAACACATAACTTCCATAGTGTTTGGGATATAAACATGTGATTTGATAAGGGGGTAAAAAAGAGAGGCAGTAATGAGGTGCTCTGTTCACAGAGCAGGTGAAGAGATCTATTCTAAACACAAATAAATCTGGCTTATTACCCTATTCTTAAGCCTAGTCTTATATGCCTTTCCCATGAGAAAAGAAGGTTTGGAATTATGTACTCTGGCAGTATCTAGTTTGGGGATAACAATTTTTCCGAAATTCCTCTGTGAGTGTGTGTGAAAGCTGCCAATTTTTTTTCCTGAGGCAGATGTTTTGTTGAATACTAAGAGCTCTGAGACCACTGTTTCTGAAAATGAAGGATGAAATTTAAAACCCCCACGAGAAAACACCATAAAGGGGTGGGGGAAAAAGAAAGAAAACCCCAGAAAACACAAATAAGAAAGAAGAAACCCCGCCCCAAAAGAAGAAATGGAACAACCTCACAGGACACAGAGAAGATCCTTCAGTTACGATTTATCACAATTTCTAGTCAGGAAAATATAAGCTGTTACCAAGAATAGTAGCATCTCCAGCTTTAGTTTCATTAATCAAAAGCAACTACATCAGAATCTGCTACTCAGTGAAGAGGAGGCCAGATATTTTTCTCTTTTTTTTTTTTTTAATTGAGATGAAGAAAAAGCAAACGGTGCCTTTCAGATAGGGATAGCAATGAAGTAGTTATACTAAGAATGAAGGGGTTTGTTGTGGGTTCCTGACTACTTGGGACAAAGCCAGACTTATTCAGGAGTTGTAGACTGATGACAAACAGGTAGATTGGTACTTAATGAACGTTAATAGTGTAAATACACTGTGCTTTATACACGTTTTTTCTTCTATTAACCCAGATATTAAACACGTTGAGAATCTAACTGCAATTGGACAGAGGAATTGATATTGAAAATATGCACTAACATTCATCATATTTAGTGTTCAAAGGTCTCTGCAGCCATGAAACATATCCTGAAGACTGGAATAAATTAAATGTAAACTGACAAGTTCTTTCCAGCCCTAAGATGTTCACCTAAAAGATTTAAAGACATGTAACTCATGATTGACTGCAGCATTATGCATGAATGGAGAATTCTGAAGAAGGCTTAAGAAAGTTTACCCTCAGATTAAAACACTCATCTCTCTCCTCTAGCCAAGCATTTTCACATCCAGCCCTGTTTACCAAAGCAGCCTGAAATGAGCTTGTGGGAATTTTCAGGTAAATAAGCATTATGAGTTCAGGATCTTAAAAAACCCCAAACCCCTACTTTTCACAAACCCAAAAGGAACAGATAACACGCTTCCTGGTCCTACAAACATAAAAACCCCACCATTAGACACATCAGAACATTAGAAAAAGTTAGTGAAAAAAGAATCTACGTTAGATATGTCTACTCCCACATTCCTCCACAACCCGTCTTATTAGATCGCTAATCTGCAAAACAAGCATCCTTTCCTCATAACCACTCCACTGATACCACCTACAACACCACTTTCCATACTCCCAAATAAATCCAAATGTAACAACAATATTAAGAAGTGCAAACTGCGGCTCTTAGTCTTTAAAAGCTGTCTTAGAACTAGCACATTTTTGTTCAAGAATAATCAAATTGCAGTGTCTGATCTTAAATGACAGTTACCACTGCAAGCATGATCAAGTGCAGAAGGACATTATGAAACCATCTTCACCTAGGCTTTTTTTTTTTAATTAAAGACTAATTAGCAGGAATGAATTATTGAATCAGAGCATTCCTCAGAAAAACAGAGAGATGTACTAATTAAAATTACTTTAACACTTACAAAATTATTTTAGAAAAAGTACCATTGAAGCGGATCAGAAAACAACTGTACTGACTTCAGCACCACAAGATTTAACTTCAGGTGGACTTTGAAATTAGGTAGCTAAATTTTTCAGAAGCACCTAAATCACTTAGAAGCCTTATTGGAATTGACTTCCAGCAAAGAAGTACTTGCCTTTTCTGGGAGCTTCCTAAAGTCAAGTTGACGCATCTCTCAAACCCCATGAAATAAATTAAGAAACAAACACTGTCTGACGAACATTATTTTTGGTATCTAAGGAGTAAAAGCTCTTCTTATCCATTATATTTAAGTCAAGTATTACAGTAAGACTTTGATGTCCATGATCTTAGCCCTCATAAGGAGACTGGGCATGGCCACTCATGGACACGACCAACAGCAGCCACAGACAGTATGCAAGGACTCATTTGTCTTATGCTGTGACACAGCATGATCAACTTACTTGTCCTACTTTCTATTTACGACCTAAAATAACAAAAATGTGAGACCTAAGTGAAACTTTTATTTCTTCTTTCACTGCACTAAATACCAATCTACAATACAAATGCAATCTGTTCAGAAGTAATAGAAAAATAAAGCAACTGCAACACAAGCACCAGAGATGCTGCACCAGCCATTGCAGCTGGGCAAGTCTCAGGCGGTGCCTGAGACGGCTCTGGCAACAGCAGTCAGAGGCAGGTTACAAAGGCTGCTGGGGTAGATTGTGAGGGCAGAGTATTGATTTACGGAAATAAAAGATGGGGCATTCCCGGGCCACCATCCTGACACTGCTGGTCTCTCACAGTTGTCATTTCCTCTTCCACACACAGTCCAGGAGGCAGCGAAGCAATAACCAAAGAATGGGAGAAGCAATGAAGTGACTTGCACAGC
>JAAGNO010028911.1:15657-28785 GCA_033439905.1 Ceryle rudis
CCCTTTGAAACAAACTATTCAAAACCTGAAGATATATCATCTCTCTGATAAGGATTCTGCCCCTCCCACCATTAGAAGGTGCTATCCTAAATTAAACAGTCTTCTCTTCTGGTACAGCTGGAAAAATGATCATAGCTTTGTGTAGAGAAAACAGTTTTGCTTAGTCAAGTTAAAACATCAGCAGATAGAAATACACCATGTCCTATAACTGCAGGCTACTATTACATAGGCAGCTGCACTACAATGGCCCTCCAATTGTCCCACAAATGACCTCTACTCTATCTTGTGCAGAATGAAGCCATCACAGTGACTACTTCTTCTAGTTCAGATTCAAACAAATTAGATAGAATGGCTTTTCAAAAAAAGAAACCCACCATGTTAGCTTATCTTTACCTCAAACACTGGAATAACAGGTTCCACGCATGAAGAACTCTGCTGATGCATTTCCAGTAATGGGAACATTATTTGAAAATAAAAAGATGATAGAGAGGAAAAAGCCCATGACTTCTCCAGATGACCTTATACTTTAATAAGTACTGCACAAATTCCTCACAACCTTTTGAAAAAGTTTTCAGTATTTCTTAGGCTCCCATCACCTTCCTTTTCTTACAATATTTATAAAGCTATGCTGTCTTTACTTTGAAGAATTGCTATTTAACATTCTTGAGTAATGCTACTCGAAACTTCACGGTGCCATTTCTCTCCTACGAATCTGAAAGTCTATTCCACTCCAAGGTTTAGAGACTCTAATGTAAGACTACACGCATGATTTGTGCATGCTCGAGGTATTATGTACCTAGAGGGCTGGAAACCATACAGTGTGAATAGTACCGCCCCCAAATATTTTAGATAGACCAATCTAATGCAGTGATGGAAGGGAAAATATCTTCAGTCTTAATGCCAATTCACTGACACCTTCAAATAGCATCCTTTTGCTTCCCTAATTTATCAGCCTCCAGAGACCTCTCAAGCAAGCACCCAGCCTCCCTGGTATGTCCAACACAGACTGGTTTCTTAGGTTATAGAATTCCTTTACGAATTTCTTGTGCACCCCACCTTGTTTTAAGGAGGAAAAAAAAAAAAAAAGAAAGAAAAAAGAAAGCTTGTCAAGTATCCGTAGATACAGATCAATCCAGAAGGGTATTGAAACATATTCTAGTCCCATTGACTTCAATTGCTTAAGTGATTTGTTGGAGCAGAGCCAGTACAGTAGTTCCTTGCAAGAGCAAGGCCATAAATACCAATCAGCAATCTCCTTCTCTACTTTCTGGGGGTCTACTTGCAAGGTAAGGTTTGTCCAAACAAACTGACTCTGTCTTTGAGTGCCCTCTATAGACCTAAAATAGTACACAAATAGAGTTTGTTAAAAAATTGAAGGGACTGTGATTAAAAAAAAAGAGACATCTGCTACACCCACAAGACATTTGTTAAATTACAGTATATATTAAAAAGTCTAAGATAGAAATGTGGTATCAGTCGTCTGCTGCTGAAAGAAAGCACACAGTATTGTGCAAGAGCACAACTGAGAAATGTGGCTATTCTGCTTCAGAATGAATTTTCCCTTTATTAGAAAAGGTAAGGTAACCTCATCTCCCTCAATTCTAGCCATAGAGAAGAAATAAGAAAATATGTTTAAGCATGCAAAATCAAAAGAACTGATAAAGGGATTGAAGTCGCATACATTTAAAGGAAAAAAAAAAGCTAAATTGTGACTCCATGTAAAATTTCAGTAGAGGAGACTAGTAACAGCACATGGTCGAGATATTTGCCCTCTGAACCACGTATTCCTATTTTCCTTTAGGAAGCCAAGACTTTAGTACTTGACAAAAACATGCCATAATCAAAACTTTCCCCATTTAAAAGACTGATACACACCAAGGCAAAAGTAACTCCACACTTCAGGCAGTCAATACAGCTGTTACAAGGTGTTTTGTCAAAAGGTCTATTCATTAATACTTCCATGCTGTGAATTGACGTGTTATATCATAACAACTCTCAATGAATTGAATATGGATTTACACAAGACACTAACAGCTCCAAAAGGAGCTGTTAAAGACCATTGAATAAAAGAACACTTAATGTAAAGATTCAGCGGACTGCAGAAACCAATACCTAACACACACCGTAAATGCACAAATTGCAATTACTAAGTTGTACCAAATCATCAGTCCACTTTTATTACAAAAAAAATATAGATAAATCATTGAGTGTCCTTACCAGAACTACTCTCTGAAACCCCACAAAATTGTGATGTGGCAGCAGTACAGCCCTTGGTATTACACCACCTGTAACACAAACCATATTATGATAGTTTCTATCAATATTTATTTTAAAGGATGAAAAAAGGATAAAAGCTAATTTTCTACCAGTCTTTTTACTGAAAGCATTAAAACATTCAGTTTATTTCATACCTAAGCATATACTGGAATCAGTAGGAAACTAACAAAAATTAAAGACCATCTTTTGATTAGTTACATGGAATTTATTAAAAAAAAAAATAAATTACAGGCACAATTTCAACTCTATAGTCGTTGCACTCTTTTAGTTGAAAACAACCCTATCACAGAGCATTAGCTTGAAAGGAATTTGTTCTTTTTGGCTGCCCATACTGCAAAGGGGAACTTTGTGAGAATTGAGATCAAAGTTTACAAATGGCTACGTATTGATGCGGTAGCTGCGTTCACCAGAGTGTACAACTAAAATGATTGAACAGCAAGGTTAAAGAAAAAAAACCCAAACAAACAAACCAAAAATGACACCAAAAACCAAACCAAACCAAAAAAAAAACCCCAACCAACCAACCAACAAAAAAACAAAACAAAAAAACAACCCCACAAAAAAAACCCCCAAGGCCATAATCTATTTTAGAAACTGACCATTTGGATCTGAATTTAACACTAACAAACGAAAAAGAACATGTTATATGAAAGAATCCTTAAAAATAACCTCATGGAGTATCCCCTAATTTCCAGAAGCTACTTCAAAACTTAAACACTCTCCAGGAGTTAAGTACACTATGCATCTGTGATCACAACAATTACTGAACCTGTATTTGTATACCGTAATGATTCCTGATAGGCTATTACGTACTGCCTGCATGAATGTCCGAGAACCCAACTGTATGTATCAGCTGCTAAAATTTAATTAAAAAAAAAAAAATCAGAAGCAAAGTTTAAAAAAAACTTATAAAACTTTAACTCCAGTGAGAGTGCAAAAGGGGAGGCTGATCCTGCTGGTTGAACAAACAAGAGGGAGCAATAAGTTTCAACACTTACATGCTTTCAACTTTGTGCATTTTACATTTACATTAAGTATTTTTCATTCATTTAAACTCTGTTTCAAGTAAATTAATTGATACTATCCCCAAAGTTATGCCAAACAGACAAAGGAGCAGAAGGCCCTGCAGGAGAGCAGAGTGCTACCACCCCATCAACAGGAGGTGCTGGAAGAGGAATTCCTCTCCTCTCCACAGTTCCCCGCAGAGCATACACAATGCCACAACACACACAGCACACCAGGAATTCGTCACTGCATGAGCCTCCCTCCACCACCAACAGGAAAGCTGTTTAAAGTTACCTAATCTGCCATGGGCTGGAGGGGCTGAGAGGTTCACAGCAAGAATTAAAAGCACAGCCCAACTTAACTGGTCTTTTAAGAATGACTAAGCAGCAAAGGTAATTTTTCAGATGGATCCTAGGAGCCAGCTACTTCTGCAGTCACTTGCGTCACATGACGTGATCATCAGAGATTCCCCTAAATTATATTTATCCTGGAAACATTTTTATCCTGTTTCAAATGAATAAATAAGAGTAAAATCTATAGCATGTGCTGCAAAGACTTACACATTACATAGTGCAAATACGTTCTTTTTTTTTTAAATAGAATTTTGTGACATGACAGACTTTGTACCATGTAGGATAAAAATTGCACATTTAATTACATTCCTACCAAGTGATGTGATGAAACGAAGCACATCAGAGGGTGTTCACCTATAATCACAGGGTAGAATTTCCCTTACTGTACTCGCTCTTCTAACCTGCATTCTGCAGTGATGCTGTGGTAATGCGTCCAGTTACGTGCTTAAGTCTTTTATTTTTCTTTCTTACAAGATATCTACACGTATTTCATAGAATCTGAAAAGAATCACACTGCAAAGCTACACTCTCATTAAAGAAAAAAATAAGAGCATGAGGGGAAGGGCTAAAGAGATTTATCAGCCTCAGGGAGAGGACAAAAACCAGAAAACACTGCAGAAATGTGGATAATTTTGAGAGCCCCATATTTTACGTGATGCTAACTGGCAAGCTTAATGACTGTGTTACTCAAATGCTCACACTCCATAGGAATTTGTGCACAGTGAGCATGAAATCCTTCCCTCTGCAGCTTAAATATCTTAAAATATCTATGCATTTTAAAGCCATATACAAAAACATACATTACTTCTCCATTTCAAAATTAATTACAGAGCAGGAATTTTATCACACTACCACCGATACAAGTGATGGTGCCACATGTACACCTATCACACTTGTTTTGGCACAGGACAGCTACGGATATGGTCAATTTGAAAAGATTCTGTGAAAATGTCACTCTCTTTCCTGAAGCAGTTGATTAATATTGGTGAAGCTGGAGGACAGTTACCCAAGAAGGCCACGCTGGATTAACCTGCCACCAGGGCATGCTCCTTGACCAGCATGGAGCCCTGTCTACCCATTTCATGGGTGTTTTTTTCCCCACAGCCTTTTCCATTTTGCTAACTGAAATAAAATACAGAGAAAAGCGTCTTGTACTTCTCTAAATGAAATGAAAATAGGTATCTAAACTAGAATGACTTAAGCTTGAAATGACAGCTTTGTTTGCAACCCTCCCAAGATTCTGGGCAGCAACTTCCATTACAGATTCTTCTCTTCCACGACTTGTAACTTAAATTCTTATCACTATTAGACTGGAACATCTTACGTCGATGCAATTTTTTAAAAGATAATCAAAAATTGATTTTCAACAAACAAGTAACTTATCTTTTTTGAATGACTGTCTAGGGTTTTTGCTTGTTTTGATAATAAATCAAGTATAGATGGGGAAAGACAGACAAAAGGGTAAATTACGTGCTCATAAAAAGTACTGATGTGCGTTTTATAAACTGAACGTGGTCCATCAGGGAAAGAGAAGTGACCGACTTTTGGGAAGTATTGTTTAGTGCTGTCTTCCCCACTAGACCACTTATTAATAATATTTTATGTTGTTTTCTTCTTGTATGAAATATGACTATAGCGAAGACTGCTACTAAGGCGATGAAATGCATGCATACAGAAAAAGAAATCGGTAGAAACTGACATTAAATGAAAGTGTAAGTCTCTCTCTTGAACTTACAGCGATGGGTGCATCTGGATCTTCAGCGAGCTCAAGGCATGAATAAAGCCTTACTTTTAATTTCTCCTAGCACTGCAGTGTAATTTCTGGTCTGCTTCTCCCTCTATTTGCATAAACCCAAATGTTACCACTGAGATAGTTGATCTGTTCACTACAACTTATTCCCTCTAATCCCTCTATACCAAAGACCATCCAACCAACAAATGTCACCAGCAGTGAAACTGAAATCCAAGTAATGTGTGAAAAAATAAAGGTTGGTTCATCAGTATTTGCTTTTTCATTTTGACTCTGCAGAGAGCACCACAGATCCCTTTTTTGCTACAACTGAGAGGAAAAAAAAAAACCCCACAATTAACAAGAGAGATGGCCTAGAGAAAACCAAAGTCTCAGGCTGAAAAATTCATGTCGGCGTCTTAGAATCACTCTACAAAATCTCAGCAAATCTGTTTAGTTTTCAAGTAGGGTTGCACTGATTACCAAGTATTTTGTTGTAACTCAGAAGCTTGCACAGCACAATCAAACACAGCATCAGAAGTTAAACTGACAATAAAATCATTTATCATATACAAAGTTTAAGCTCACAATTCACTGAATAGTATTTATTATTATAAAGTAAACATGATAAAAGAGGTATTTCCTTGATAACACCAGACATAGTAATTTCAGGAGAAAACATAAACAGTCATCACAGAGTGAGACTCCAAAAATTGCCAACAAACCTAATCCTGCCGAAAGGGACTTAAGCGAGACTGCTTGGATATTGAAAAGGGCAGTTTGAGCACTGCAAATTTTAAGTCTTTGGGTCAGAAACACACTCAAATTAAAAAGTCAAAAGAAAATGTTATCCTGTAAGTTTACAGCCCAGGCAAGTACCATTTTCCATAAAGCTCCCCAGGTAGATGACAACCAGACATGGATTAAAATGCTACAGACAGCAAACCTTCAGCAGTACCGTATCTTCAAGTGTAACTGCCACTATTAAACTCTACCTGTTAGCAAAACAGTTATTCCACGTTCTGAAAATGCCATTATGGAGTTTAAGATCTTTATCTGTAAAATATTACTGTTCTGCTTTGGCTACCCCAAGGCAACGTCCCAAGTAAATGTGCACCTTTTCTTCTCCCCATCCACTATCATTTCCATAATTCATCTTTTTTAACAGTTCAAAAAGCCAGACGTTACCAGTGCAGAGGATATTTTCAGAATACACTGATGGTGCTCAAAAAGTCTTATATTTGATTAGCTGCTGAGAGTACATCAAGGAAGAAGCAGTATATACATCTACAGTAATTTTGACTGCTGCGTATATTGAGCAGACTGGGTTTTGAGCTTTATTGTGTTGTGCATTCTTCAGATGAGATGTCTTTCAAACACTAAATCAAAAAAATCCAAGAAATGAAGAACGGGAGCAAAATGACTTGCATTTCCTATTGTCCCACTAGTCTTCACGCGTGGAAGACAAGTGCTTCCTTCCCCCCCCCCGTCTTTTTTTCCCTTTAGGGTTTTGTATAATATCTCCAAGGAGCCAGGGCACACTGCTGGTTTTCACAGGTTGCTTATGTATTGTCTATCACAGGACACTGCTTTTCTACATTTCTATAAAGTTACTTGGTCAGACTGTTTGGAAACAAGACACTGATATTCTCCTTCTTTCTATCTGAGACATAGTCCAGTTCTTTGGCCCGATCATAATTCAAACTACTTCGCTTAAAGCCTTTAGATTTTATGTGGGTTTTTTCAGTGAAAAAAAAAATCAAAACCCGGAATGATTTTTACCAAAATGGAAAGTAGTAGTATTTTATTTTCTGAAGGTTGCCTCCACCAGTATTGTTTCATGACTGGTGTTGCAAATGCTACAGGCATTACTTCGCATACTTATTAAAAATGAAGATTGCAACTCTTTCCTGAAAAAGCAGCCTTCAAAATGTAAGCCACTCAAAAGCACTGTAAAGCTGGCCTTCTCTCTCACTACTGAAAATCCTCCATGTTACCATTATAAAATTTAGGTGGTGGGGCTTTTTTTTTGTTTTTGTGGGGTTTTTTTTTTTGCTTTTTTGTGGGTTTTTTTTGTGGTGGTGGGTTTTGTTTTGTTTTTTTGGGTTTTTTTTTATGTGTGTGGGTTTTTTTGGGTTTTGGTGGTTTTTTTGTTGTTGTTCTTGTTGTTGTTTTGGGGTGTTTTGTTTTGTTTATCCTTGCCATTCTACACAAAATCTCCAGCAACTTATCTCAGGGCATCAGCCATTACCACTGTCACCAGTCTCGGAGCAGAAGGTTGCTACATACTTTGTGCCTGACTTTGAATTCATGATGAGACAGAGGTTCATTCACAACACGAACACAGAAAACAAGCAGCATTCGTCTTTCCATTTATCACAGGATCACAGAGTGTCAGGGGTTGGAAGGGACCTTGAAGATCTTCAAGTCCAACCCCCCTGCCAGAGCAGGGCCATACAATCCAGCACAGGTCACACGGGAACGCAGTCAGGAGGGTTTGGAAAATCTCCAGGGAAGGAGACTCCACAACCCCTCTGGGGAGCCTGTTCCAGTGCTCTGTGACCCTTACAGTAAAGAAGTTCCTCTTCATGTTAAGGTGGAACCTCTTGTGCTCCAGCTTACATCCATTCCCCCTTGTCCTATCACAGGACACGAGTGAGAAGAGGCTGTCCCTTTCCTCTTGACACTCAGCCCTCAGATATTTAATAAACATTTATCAAATCCCCTCTCAGTCTCATTTATCCCCCATTAAGTTCAGGAGAAAAGTGAAAGAGCTCAAACACTGTAAGCGACAGCAGCCAAGGACACTTGGGAATAAGGTCTGTCCTTGCTGCTCTTGGACTGTGAGAAGAGCCAAACACCGGGGAGTGACTGTGTCTTGCAGGAGCCTCAGTTCCTTCAGAATAAATATCAAGCAGCATTTCTGAGATGGAACACACACACACAAACACATCAAACTGGGCTTTAATTGGTTTAGGTATGCAAAACAGTGGGACGTGGTCCTAAACTGGACTGAAAGCAGGTTATATCATAATTATGTCACTTCTCATTAAAGCCCATATCACTAAAATAGAGACTCACCAATGTAGATACAAACATTATTTGGCAGCCACAGTGGCTCTCAAACCTGCAGCTGGAGCATAGCTCAGGACATGAAAGCATAATAAAGCTAATGACTGAACAGCCTGATTTCTAGAATTTAGATAGAACTTATTTTATAGCATTATACTAACACCTTACTACAGGGAAAGACAGGTTCCTGGATTTCAGAGTTGCAATTCAATAGGTATATGGAATTACAACATCAGTGGCTCTTGGAACTCTCTCAGGAGACTCAAGTTTAAACCTTGGCTCAGGTTTGTAGTGAAAATAAACAGGCAGCATTAACCTAGTCACCATTTATTCATAAATTGCATTAAAAAAAAACCCAAACCCCAAACCTTAGCTTACTAAACAGCAGCCCAAAAGATTGTGAATGCATCTGTTGTGACTAACAGCAAAAAGAAGGTGCCTGACAAAGTCTTTAAAGTCGTAATCTGTGTCTCATCTCCTTAAGGGGACAAAAACATTCTTAGGACAGAGATTCACTAAGTCAACCAAGCAACTCAAACCATGCTCATCAATGCCCACAGTCCTGCTCCATGGAGATTTTGACAAGGAAACAGAAGTCTGTTTTTCTCCAGTTTTAGATGCAATGCAAGTGTATATTGCTTAATAATTTAGTTTATTAAAGGCAACAACTGTCAGAATCTATACAAACTAATTTGTTGTGCAGCAATTTTACATTATTAGAACCTTGTTATAATCTGCCTAATGCACGCTATCGCTTTTTAACCATGCCTATAATTGGTTTCTTGGCTGTGCAGGCCTAAAAACAGTAACCCAAAACATTTTCCAATTACACTGAAAAATATGCATGTTTGCAGAAAGTTACATTACTTAATTTTCAGACTCAATGGGCTTTTAATAATATGAGATTAAAAAAAAAATACTTGTAAAAGGATACTAATTTTTTGAGTTATTCAGAAAATTCCGTTTGTGTAGGAAAATATCATCTGTAAACGTCTCGTGTTCAGGAAGCACTGCTGAGATACTTACGGAACATGAGATGAACTCAAGAACAACAAGTTCAAAATTCTATCAGATGGAAGAATATATTCCAAGTCTTTAAGTCCACACCAAACAAGAAACCCAGCCGTTAAAAAGTCCCATACCTCAAGACTTATGTGGATGTGACACTTACTCATGAACTTAACTTCTTTCCAACACATGCAACTGTCTATCACCTGTGCCTGCAGTCCTTCCTGAGACATTTGAAGTTCCTTGAATTTGTTGGTAGAGCAGCAGCAGTTCAAAACATGAGAACGTTGTGCAGGAATCATTACTTAATACTCTCAGAACACGGTGGTCAACAGATGCTTTCACTGCAGTACCATGATTGGCATACAGGTAATTTTTACGATGCTGAAAGTGCAGCAGCTTGCTACGTTAGTACTTTGACAAACATGGTTTCCTATTTTTGATAGAAAGGATTAGCAAGTAAATATTGCAAGGACAAGCAAGACTGCCCAGATGCAGATATGCTTCTTAGAAGAGGAGAGAACATTGAAGTTGTCACATGAAATGCAAAATAATTTCTATAAATTTTTAACATATTAAAGATTTTGTTCTTAAACTACTACAGAACCTTGAAATTCATCTCGAAATCGTGGATGATTAAGTGTGCAGCTTCTGATGGGTTCTTATGATTCCAGTGAAATCATCAGGACTATGTTACATAGGGGACTACATGCAATAAGCACAGGCATAGATACAATATTCCCTGAGTCACGTAGAACGGAAAATAAAACCAAGCACTGTCATGCAAAAAGAGTCAGAAAAATACACGGGGACCAAAACTGCAAAACAAACCACTGACAGTCACAGAATCACAGAACTGCTCAGGCTGGAAAATACTTTCAAGATCATCAAGTCCAACCTCAACCTAACCCTATTACCCTAACTCTAACAACCCACTGCTAAACCATGTCCCGAGCACCACATCCAAATGATTTTTAAACACATTCAGGGATGGTGACTCAGCCACTTCCCTGAGGAGCCTGTTCCTGTGCTTAACAACGCTTTCTGTAAAGAAGTTTTTCCTGATATCCAACCTAAACTCACCCTGGCACAACTTGAGGCCATTTCCCCTTGTCCTGTCACCAATGAGGAGGGATCAACCCCACTCTCTATACATCCTCCTTTCAGGTATTTGTAGAGAGCAGTAACATCTCCCTTCAGCCTCCTCTTCCCCAGACCAAAAAGCCCGAGTTCCCTCAGTTGCTCCTCACAGGGTATGTTCTCCAGACCCTTCACCAGCCTTGTAGTCCTCCTCTGGACCTGTTCCAGCCCCTCAATGTCCTTTTTGTATTGAGGTGCCCAAAACTGAACAGAGCAATTGAGGTGGGGCCTCACCAGTGCCAATTACAGTGGCAGGATTACAGTGGCAGGATTACTTCCCTAATCCTGCTGGTCACAGCCAACAGTCACTCCCAACATGCCTCAAACTGACTGTGAAATGAGAGAAATGATGCTTCAAGTGTCCCAGAGAGATTAAATGTGGGCCCTCATATATAAATCTCAGGACCTGAGCAGGCAAGGGTTTTGGTAGTGTCAGTCCTTCTTCAGACCACTGTGAATTGACAAGCACTACCAGCTGCATTCTATCAGTGGAGAAGAACTGAACCTTAAGCACTTCTTGAAATGGCCTGGAACCCAAGAGGTGCCTAAAACACCCATCTCACCAGCTCATCTTACTGTATTAGTGACATAACAAGTGGTTTTGGGTTGGTTCGCTGCCCAGAGCTGTGCTGTGCACAGAAAAGTACATAAAAGCCAGGGAAAAAGAAAAACCAAACACCAAAACAATCCAAAACAAAAACATAGCAAAACAAAACAAAGCACCCTTAAAACTGAAAACTTTGGGTATCTACAAGAGAATACAAGCAAGGAGCTCGCTCCCAAGAGTCCGTTTATTCTCGTTTCTTTCACAACTATTATGCTATAAACTATGCTGAAACACACACAGGGACACTGCTTTGGGGAGACCAGAAGACCAGCAGCAGAGATAAAATACAAAGAGCTCATCACCTTTGGAAGGACACTGGCAGTTGCCGGGAGGTGTGTGAAAGCTCAAAGCCCCTCACTATGCTTTCCCTATCATCAATTATCATGCCCTCCAACAAGCAAATGGCTGCAGCACCCCACCCTCCAAAGCACAGGGTATTAAAAGGCAGAAAAATACATCGGCTTGTTGTTAGACATTTGGCACCAATACGGGGTTTTCCTCACACTTGCAACTCTGACACGACCTAAAGGCAGAAGATGCAGCGCATGGTCGAAGGTACTGCTGATGCTTCTACTACCAGGTGAGTTTCACAGATAACAGGCAGCAGAGTTTTATTTCAGCAATAGCAAACTCTTTCTAGGACACAGTTTAAGCCTCCGAGGACAGCTAGCTAAATGAATAACGCAAGCTCTATAGATAGTGGGGAAGTAATTTTTATTCCCCGTGAGTTGAGTGCTCACACCAAAGTTACTGACACGAGAGGGATGAGATGCGAAGACAACGCACACAAATTCCACAGGCAGCAGTCACAGCCGGGGGTATTGCAGCACTGCTCTAGCAAGTTTGGTGGAATGCATTTAAAAATGTTTTGATACATGGCAAAACAGATCTAAAAATAGCAAGCACATGCAAAGTATAATGCATCTCTCACATAATCTTCCTGCCTTATTATAAATTAATTTAAGAATTCATTAAAAGGACAAGTATCACACACACTTACTAATTTACAGATGAGTAGTCTAAGTGGGAGTGAGAAGGCAGGAAGCAAAGTGAGTAGGTAGAAGAGATAAAAACCCATCTGGAAATTTGTCCCCTCAGAGCAAACCAGAACATAATATCTCTTTGTACAGTAACACACATGCAGTGGGAAGCAATGTGCACTTCAGTGCATTCAAGCACATTCAAGCTTCCTGTGAGATGCCCCTTCTTATTTCATTCCTCCAATTTGTCTACAAGCTACCTACTTCCAGTGGAGGCCTAAATCTGCCCTATGCTTTACTTCACACACAGGAAAGCCTACAGTACTGATGCTGATTTAGGACTCACAAATTAAGGTGAAATGTGAGCAACACATCATTGGTTTTCCTCTTAGGCCTTGCTTCAAAAGGGAGGCTTTTCTTATAATGGTTTAAGTGCAGCTACATTGAAATCACTATTCTCAGAAAGCGGCTTTGAGAAATACAACCAACTTTGCTTTCAAGCTTTTGACTGCAAACGCACATAAGCGGGAATGCTACTGAAGTAAAAGTTTCAGAATTAAACATATATGCAAAGAAGGATACACAGCATAGATGAATAATATATGCCTATAAATAAGCAGAAAAATAGACTTAAAATATCCACATAACTATTAATTAGTTATTAATATTAAATCTCTGGTCTATTTCCTGTCAAATTAGCCACCCACTAGCAAAATGTCAATTGCAAAACAAGCGACTATATTTATAGTACAACCTACTTTGAGTTTTGAGAGACATGTCAGCCACTGCTAAATTACAATACCCTTATTGTGTGCCTTCCCAAATTAACACCTAACTTTCACTATAGACAACTATATGTACAAAAGGAATTTTAGATTTTAATAGTCTTACAGCATATGGGCTGGTGCAAACATTTTTTCCACAGAGAAGTCGGGGGGGGGGAAGAAAAGAGTGGTG
>JAAGNO010028911.1:28885-75701 GCA_033439905.1 Ceryle rudis
TCAAGTCCAAGGGTCAAAGGTTTGGAGGGCAGAGACTCCAGCATGCGCGGCTGCGGTGGGGGGGGGAAGAAAAGAGTGGTGTTATATAATTCATTGCTATGAACAATGGCACAGCCAGATCTTAAAAAGTCCCGTGCAGCATTGATGTTGGAAGAAGTGAGTGTCTAGGAGTTACTAATACAAAATTCTTAGATCTGATTTTATGATTTCCCATCCAGAGACTAGCTTTGGTAGCTAGTCCTATAAGCAATGTACCATGAAATGCAATACAACCTACTGCTCCATCCTTAAACTGCCTTAATACGTTAGAGTTGTCAGCAAAGGCAAAACCACCTCTCTAACCATGTATTTTATCAGTCAGTAGAGGAAGGTGTGTGTACCTGCATAAGGTACCCTGCACAAAACCACACTGGGTCCAGACCAAGTCCCCCAGAGACTTGTTGGCTCACCAAGAGGGAAGACACACTTTACATCTGGCTGCCTACTGAAACACAGGTCCCTCTATAGCCTCTCTGGCTTCGCTTCGATCACGGAAAAACCAAGCTGAGTATAATCAGCATGGGACGCCTCTTCTCTGCAGCTTTTGCACATGATGTAAGCCAGGACTTTTCCAGCAAAACTAGACCACACTGGGGATTTCAGAAGAGGCCAAAAGCCAACACAGTGAGTTACATTTTTAAGGAATATGGTCTATTCCACCGAGTCTTCTTCCGGTTTGTGTTTTGCTTTGAAAACAGTTCTCCTCCCTTTCTCTCTCCAGCTGCCTGACACTATCTGCAGAAAAAGCAGGAAAAAAAAAAAGAAGAGCACCCTGCAGAGGTTCACTGAAGATGGAGAGCTGGCAAGAGAAACCCTGGCAATACATGTTCAATTGCCTGAAGCCTTCTGCTGAGAGAGAAGCAGGACTCATTGTTTTGGGTACGTCCACCACAGAGAGGAAACAGAAATAGAGAAAATATTACACAGAAACAGTTCTCTAAATAAACTTAAGACTAAGGAGCACCATCTTGTCAACAAGAGGTGACCTGTGCTCACATTTTGGTGGATAATAGTCTACAGTTTTATAGCAGATTAATTTGGAACACTCAGAAATTTCTGAAAGACTTGAAGACACACAGAGTAATCACTGCTGCTCATCCTTCCTCTTGCTATAAAACCACACCACTTTCCATCAGCTTGCAGGAGCACACTCCTCTCAATAAGTAAATAAAATAAATAAATCATCCTCCTCCTAGCTTTAAGATCTGCAAAAAACCCAGGGGCCCTGTGCCAGCTGTTTAATTTCTCATGTATTTCTGCATACCAAAGTGTTTGTGCAAAGAAATCAATTGTAGCTGCAACTAATCTTGCATGTTGCTGATTCACCTTTAAGTCCATGGGGAGTGAAGAGAATCCGTTTTCCTAAGACCATCGTTTGCTGTCTACGAAGAGGACTGTTTATGTTTTTCCTTTTCCTTTTTTTTTTTCCTTCCCTTTATCTAACAATTTACTTTAGCACTACAACTGTTCAAAATTAGAGGAGTCAAAATTGAGAAAAGGAAACAAGAGCTGCAGGAAGAAAAAAAAAATACAAAGCCAGCTGGGATCCAAAGCCACTTTCATCATACGTGATATTTTTGTATCTATTGTACATTTTATTTTTTCTAATAACGGACACACGAGCAAGCAGAAAAGCTGCGAGCCACTTTAAAGGGAGATAAGAAAAGGATGAATGCAGTCCCATCCATCCCGTGCTGGGCTTTTCCTTTATACAGGGTTTAAATATTTCAGCATAAGGAGATCATTTAAATATTTTCAGGATTAGTGTGGGCTTGACAAGCTAAGTGAAAGTCTCCATATCAGCAAATTTCATTCAAGCAATGGCTGTGGGGATCCACATGTCTTATAACCATGAATAAAAACTGGAGCCCAGCTATCAATAAGCAAATTTGCCTCTGTAGCTGTAACACTGCAATCAATCTCACATCTCCTGCTTTATATCAAACTGGTGCGAAGTCAAGACCTAGTTTGCATCTTTCGATTTTACTCCTATTCCAAATCAGTTTACTGCAACAGCTCATCTTGAAACATAAAAACACTATCAGCAGAAGGAAAAGATTATTTTCATTTTGAAATTATTTTTTAGCTACACTGAGTCTAGGCAAAGCTGGCATTACAGAAGGAAGGATATTTAATGTGATTTTTATGGTTTAATTAATCTTAAAAGAAATAGGATAGAATTTAGAGGCTTGGGTATGTTACGGAGATGAAGGCGAGAGGTTTTCTGGGAAGTCCTGGCTCATACAGACCACTCAAAAAACATCCACAACAAAAACTTCTTAAAACCACAGAAAAAGAACGAGCTAATAACAGACACTGAAACCCTATTGCTGATAGATGAATACCAGTTTCTAAACACTACGTCTTCGGGCGATTACTGCATATCCCACAGGTTCACTGCCACTGCTGAGGGCTGCTCTCAAGCAGACAAACCACAGACTTCACGGCAAATCTAGGTGCACTTCCTGGTAAGAGTATTCCTCTCAAAGATGCTGGGGAAGCTGCCTTTCCACTGACTTTAACCAAATTAAGTCAGTGAATGCATTAACTGATTTGAAATTATTATAACTGAGTATTCTATTATATAATCAGAGAAACAGTAAATCCTTTGCTATTGTATCCTTCACCTGAACTGCAGTTAAGAAGGGAGCCAAACCTGATGACCCTGTGCAGCACAGCAAGAAAAGCAGACACGGATATTCACTTATACAACCTCTGTGGATAAAGCTGAGGGCAAAAGCATGACTCAGACTGTGGAAGGCAGGCAGAGGCAGAAGAATGAGGCAGCACGGTCAAGTGATCAAGGACTTCAGCTTCTTAATCTGCTAGACTGTTACAAATGTTATTGAAAAAGCATCAAAAAAAAAGGTATTTTCTGAAACAAACTTGTCTGACTCTACAGAATCACAACACTCATAGGAAAGAAGTTCACTGTAGTTATGCCACAACATATATTGGGACAAAAACCAACCAACCAACCAGCTCATTTTGTCAAGAAGAAAACAGACCACTTGCAAGTCATTAGGTCCAGAAAGCCCTAAACCCCTTTACTGTACTTTACATTTATACATACATAGTATGCTTTTATAAGTGCTAGAAAAATAGCAAATCCATTTTGGTTGCTTTCTATATTGAGAGGCAAACTGGTTAAGAACTAACTACTCTGACAATGCAATTAAAACCTGACCCAATTTCTAGATGCAAACAAGCTGTGTTTTCCACTGAACCACCATACAAAACCAAGCTCATCCCTATTTACCGTGCCCCTCAATTCCATTTGTAACACTGAAACCGGAGGAAAGAAAGGCTGCTATGAATCAGTGCCTCAGAGAAAAATAAGCAGGCAGGGAACGGGGTGGCAACCCATGGTGGTGTGCTTCAATAACTTGTAGAGAAAGAAAAGCCAAACAAGTCTGTGTGCACAGTTCATATCACTTCTCTGCACTGCTAAACAGACAGCAAGTGAGTTACAAGGCTGCAAGGCCAGGATTATATAAAACCAAAAAACCTCTGGGAGTCATAATCTTTACTATCTGAGTATAAATAACAGTTGATACAAATTGTTGATATAAACCCTTGTAAAAACTCTGAAGTGGTTGTACATGCTTGGATAAAATGGAGCTGTAAAGAGAGATCTACAAAACGCACACACAAAAACCAAACCACCACATGCAACAGATCATGGGGATTTTACTTATTTCATTAAAAATCTTTCTGTTCTATTTCAGGCACCTCTCTTCTTGCTCAAAGAGCCTTCAAAACAATTAAACCCAGACATTACGAATGCTGTTATTTTCATTGTTATTTATCTGAGTAACATCAGCATCCAAAAGACCCTTTTTCAAGATGGGGGACCCACTTCACTAGTGTTGCATAAACCTGTTAAGACTTCATTCCTGTGCTGAAAAGACTGTAATCTAACCAGACAAGGTCGATAAACAACATAAAAGCAACAACAAAATCTCCTGTGCAGGACTTTTGTTTTAATATATTTTCCTTAGTCCACCTGCTACTCTTTCTTACCAACCAATGTCCTCCAGATAGCCCCGCGTCACTGCTGCTGCTGACTCTGTCCTCCTAGCATATCCCATTTGGAGAGGAAAAAAAAGAATAAAAAAAATTTCCTCTTCTCTGGGAATGTGCAAAACACACTGAAGGGTCTTCAAAGATAATGAAAGTGCCAAGATGTAACATAGCTTTTCTGATCATTCCTGAAAGTGCTAGGTGTTTCTGAGTTAGGACAAATACAACGTTGACCATTACCAGCTTTATCTAAAGTCAGTATCAACTTCTCTGGTCAGTGAAATGAAGTATTTGTAGTATTGAATGAGGATTAAATGCTAGTCCTTGGTTTATGTGAAAAAAAAACCCAAAACCAAAAGCAAAACCCAACACACACGCACAAAAAGAGCTATTTAACAAATCTATTCTGTGTTTGGAATAAACAATCTATATACAGTAGTGACCAAATGTGACTTCTCTCATTTTCTAACCATAAAGCAAACAGCCTCCTACAGATAGGACCTTGCTCAGCCCCAGTGAACACAGAAATAGGGGCACGGAGCTAGATTAGAGCCTAACGAGCACGGAAGTGTTTTGAGGGAACAGCCTGAGAGAGGAAAGGAAAAAGCATGACGGGAACAGGCACACTTTCTGTTCTTGGCTCCGGCTGTTGGGCTGAGTTAGGGAATGCCTTATTAAACAGATGAAACTCTAGAAATTTGCAGCCATAGTGTGAGGCACAACGTTACACATGCACTTCTGCCTGTCTAGGAGTCTTTCCTCATTCAGCAAGTATTTAGTAGATTTAAGATTCCCAAAACAAACCATTTTTCTAGGGGTTACTAAAAAATCCACATAGCTTGCCTAGCTTTGGTTGGAAATGGTAAATAGATGCATTTCCTACAGTAAAAGTCCACGCTTTACCGATCCTAGAGTCACTTCTCTCATTGCAACTTAGTACAAGAGAAAGGAAGCAAAACCCCTTCTTCAAAATCCTTTGGTTTGGAGGGATTTTTGACATTTATCTGTTAGTACAGAAACAATTTTCCCCCCCTCCCCCTTTCAGGACATCCCTGCTTTTCAGCAGCATTGCTCATTTCATTTAACCAGAGATGTCTATCATGAAATTCAGCTAGGAATACAGAGCAAGTCAGGGAACGCTTTACCTTTTGATAAATCCACTATACTTAAGCAACAGAAGAGTTTCTCCCACCCAATTCTTCAACTAAGCTTCCTAATTATAGCACTCTTATCGCAGGATTTCAACAGGCTCTGAACAGCACACTGAATTTAAAGTTGAGGTAGCCACGAAACTGTTAAACACCCTAAAGGCACACACGTGATAACAGCATAGTGTCATTTCTCAACCCTGACACAGTGTGCAGCACGTTGCTTGTGTAAATGAGCCACAATGCTAGCTTCTAAATTGGCCCAAGTGATACTGAGCTCCCATAAACCATCCAAGGAAGGGCTACAAACACCTCTTGCCAGGCAGTCACGGTTCACCCACTTCAGACCCTTTTAGTTGACCTCCAGGCAATTTTCATGAGTGTAGCCAGAAGAGATATGTGAAGCCAGACTAGATTTGTTTTTTTTTTTAATATATGTAACTACTCTGACAAGCATTCATTTTCCCATATAAGATTCCCAGGGATGTAGCACTGCTCAAAGCAAAAATGACATGCTGCCAGGGCAACAGAGTAAGGAAGCAAGCGTGTTTTGCTCTGACCCAAATCTCTTCCTGGGATCTCCAAGCTCTTTCCCCTAGCCAGAGCACCATGCCTACAAACCACTGCAGATTTTCCACCGGATGAGTCATAAGTCACAGAAATATGTGGAACAATTAACTTTGCTTCAGCTGCAACGTTTTTTCTTCAAAAGCAGGCACTGGGGTTCCTAGCTTATGAGTCTTGCATAGCTGAGATCTTTTTCAGTAGATGTCACCTACTGCAGCTGTAACTTGGCACTTCTAGTAACACTCTGCTCAAGCTTTGTCTTCGCTGATGCTTCTCCACTCATGCATTGTGCAAAAAGTCCCAGATCAATCTTGGGATAACAACAGATCCTTAGGAACTCTAAAACCAAGTATTTTCTTCCATAGGTTTGCTATGTATAGATGCCACAAGTTCTCTTTGAAAGGCTTTAGAATTTACATAAATAACACTCCTTCTCAAAGCATAAATTTAAAGACATTTACATAACAGATTAAACTGTTTCCTAAATCAGATAAAAAGTGAACCCAAGACCTATTACATGCTTCTGAATTTGCTGAACTATAATAATGTTCATATTCATTAGACTGTTTTCCCCATGCAACAGTTCTTGTGCCATGTTCCTAACATAAGGATGTG
Organism: Ceryle rudis; assembly: GCA_033439905.1. NCBI lineage: Eukaryota > Metazoa > Chordata > Aves > Coraciiformes > Cerylidae > Ceryle > Ceryle rudis. The sequence goes on from JAAGNO010028911.1 coordinate 35,278, forward strand.
ATTTACTTCTATAGTGTCAAACTTCCTAACCGGGCAAAACAGAACTCAGCTGAAAGACGGCTGATATTCTCTCCAGGTTACATAAAATTAAGCTTTCTTTTCTTACAAAGACAAAAATCTGTTATTCCACAAACAAACAATTCTTGTTAGGAAGACCACAGAGCTTCCCCCTTGAGCCCAGTCTGTAGTAACAAGCGTCCTTTTTAAACCTAGCGAGGCTGTTTTGCTTCGCATTGTATTATGAAAAGATTATCCCAAAAATCTTACTTCCCTGGTGGATGCGATCTGTTTTCTAATTTCCAGTTTGAATACACTTCTTGCCAAGATACACACATTTCTCCTTGTCCCACTGCTGTCTTCAAACTAACATAGAAAATAGTTATACTTACTCAAATCTTTATAAACCTCTCATGTATTTAGAGAAAGCAACTATATCCCCTCTCAGACTTCACTTTACTGGCATAAACCAAACAACCTTGCACAGTCCTCTAGCGAGATGGACTCAGTTCTTCCTTGCCCATTTCCATAATACTCTTCTGCACCTGCTCCACTTTACACCCCTCTTTCTTGAATGTGGTCTACCAGCGTAGCTGAGTGTTACACATGGGGATGTAGCGGTGCTGCCTGACACACGAGCAGCATTAACACTTTCTTATTCCTACTCCAAGCAGCTCTTCACCTCACAGATTTTATGACTACATTTTTCAGATCTGCAGGGTGCTAGTGAGAAGATATCCTTTGATTTTACTGGCTAATATACTCGAGTCTTTTTGTTCATCCATCATTTTCAAGAGATGAGCACCCAGGTTAAGGCAAAATTCACATCCATCCATCCATCCATCCAGAAGCACAGGATCATGCATCTTGGGCTAGGAAATTTCAGTCCACTTTTATGCACTCAAATCCTAAAATTCACCCAGCTCTTCCTGTAGGATACTCTGTTTCTCATCTATACTGACAGCACCTCCCAGCCTTATGTCAATGGCAAATTTTATTGCACACTCCTACTTTTGGTGCCAAGTTCATTTAGTAAATACGTTAAAGTCAGGCCAACACCAAATCTTAAGACAACTATCTTTCTTGAGGCACAACATGTCCCTGCGAGCACAACGTGATGTGACCTCCCTTTAACACGCTCCTTATTCACCTCATAATTCTACTACAACATTTGATCAGTATTTTAACAAATAATCTCCAATGCATTGCTGGAGCAAGCATCATTCCATGGTCTAGCCAGATAATGTCTAGTGCATTTTTCTTGTCCAAAACCAAAAATGAACACTTTATGAAAGAAAGACAACACAAATCCCACTATAGGTGTCCATGATGCCCATACGCCTAAGTCTTGCCTATTGATTATAAATACACACACACACCAGATTAGCAACCCTTCCTCAGTTCCCTCTTAATGCTGAGGCAGAGCTCCCATGACCTCCAGACACTGGGATGTTAGGACTGCAGTATTGCAGAGGATTGCAGTTATGCCATATAACATTCATTCTTCTTCCACATGTGCTATCATCCACATCCAGCTGTGGATGACTGAAAAGCAGTCAAATGAAACTGAGAAAGCATTAACAGCAGCAGTCCAAGGGGTACTGTCAACCTCAGCGGCGTAATTCCTGCAACTGCCGTGACACAGTCATATTGGAAGACAAAAATCGGTATTTATTTAGTTCAGGTCAGGAGAAAAAGGAAATGGAGTTGAAATATACAGACTGCCATAAAGGTAACCACAGCATTTGTGTATAATAAACAAAAAGAGAGGCAGTGCTTGTTCCTGTAGGGTATGAGGATGTAGATATGCTGAGAAAATTCAGTTGAAGAAGACTGGACAGTGGAACAGAAGAAAACTGTGGACCAGAACTGGATGGGTCAACAAAAGTGACTTCGCTTCACCACAGCCTACACACCACAGCTTCCAGCTTGAGCCAAAAACTAGGACAGTCTGCCGGCTGACTGTGGTGGACTTTCAGCCAGGAACCTAGTAAACTGCTGCAGCATAGGAAATAACCTAGAAATAACCAAAATTGAACAATTCAGCACAAAAGGAATTTTTTTTTTCCTTAAGTTCCTTATAAAGGAAGTAGGAATTAGACTACCAGAAAGGTATGTCAACAATCTGTTCTAAGCAGCGTTCGCATTCACAAACTCATAAACATACTAGTTACTTGCTTATCATAAAAAGAAGGACATCTGTGGGAGAAAAAGCAGTAACGATCTTGCCTGGAGAGCGGCACATCACCTCAGGTATGCCAAAGGTAGGAAATAACAACTTCTATTGTATCTTCTCTTCAGAGCAAAACCCCAGCATCTCTAATGCCGGTTCCATTTGCAATTTATGCCATTAAGTCACCTTCACACAGTGCCGCTTTGAGTTCAAACACCCTCACCTACTCCTCAAGTTACTTCCCATTTCTCAGATGGTCAGTCTCCAAAAAATATCTTCTGCACCTCAGCCACTTCTTGGTAAAATCCATTCTGATGGCTCATTAGCAGAATAATTTATCAAGTGTTGCAAGACTAGCTGTTACAATTTGTCTTCTATGAAAATCAAGTTCCACGCAACTAGGATGGAATTCCAGCCTTTTCAAATGCATTTTAATGTGAAATGCTGACATCAAGTCTTAAGTTCATTTGATTATTTTTTCTGTTTATGTTATTAGTAATCAGTTTTTCTGGCACTCTTTGCTGTTCCAGTTCAATCACTCAGTTGAATTACTTGAACTTCTGCTGAACTGCACCAAAAAAAGGAAAATTAACTAATGCCTCTTTTGGTCTTATGACCATAAAACTTGTGTTTTCATTCCCTCTTTAACCTTTGACCATCTATTTCTCCCCTTAATTTGTGTGTTATGTACCTGATAGTTTTAAATGTTTCTTTTATTCATGAAAAAAGAATCTGCTCTGATGGTTGATCTCCCCACTATTCATTTTAACTACTGCTGAATTTATTCAAGATTCTCATTAATAAGCACACACTTAAAATTGCTTCTTGATAGTTCATTATACATGCATGTTATTTGACTTACTATATTCTCCTTACTATAAGTGCATGGTGGTTTTTTTCTTAAAAAAAAAAAGTGTTGACTATGCTAAGAGAGAAAACAAACTCACAGAAGAGTGAAATGGTTGATTCTGTAAATGCTCACTTGCTAGTTTATGACTTTATTAAAGCCCTTCCCTTTTCATAATGTTATAATAGATTTTAAGTTTTATGCTACTGGGTTTTTTGTTGTTTGGTTGGGTTTTTCTGAAACACCTGAGTACATGATAAAATATTTTTAAAATACACACAGGCCATAATAAAATATGGTCCAACTACAGCCAAAAGAAATTAAATTAAAGGGGAAGATTTCATTAATATAATTAATGAGGACAAGTATTCCATCTATGGCTCACATCTGACATCAATAGCATCCATTTGTGCAAACAGTAAATTTACGGATGTCAATCCTACGTTCATATGCTTCGTATCAACCCCAAGAGGATTCAGGCCCCTTGTCCTGAATAGTTTTTTTTGTATTTGTTCATTAAATCCCAGTAAGAGCACCACACATCACCTTCATTTAGTAACATGGGTGCACTAACCCAGTGACGATGAACTTTATTTTTATTCACGGGGTGAACTATAGACTTGGGACCTAAGTACAGGCTTCTAGATCTGTCGCCCATGTTAACGGCCACACAGATGCAGGGTTCCTGGTCTTTGGTGGCCAGCAGGTCTCAATTTCTCCTGAGTAAATAAAAGTCGGTGCATTCAGCATCATTACTCCCACCCTACGCTTCCTGTTTTTCTGCAGCAGTATTCATTATCTCCCAGCATCAACACCACTGACACTAAGGGCAGCTTTTACTTCTGTTGACTTGAACGAATATCAACTTTCTGTTGATAAGAAGGAAACCAGGATCAAGACCGGATAATAGAAGTGACACAGTAATATGGACTTCTGTGAAATAAGCCCTGCCCTTCTCCAGATGGTAACACTCACGTGCTCAGACACAAAAGAGCCTGTCCTTGGGTTCTCTCTACAACATCCTACTTCACATACACCCGATATCCATTTTACTTACCTTTTTTTTTTAAATACAACATATTTAGTCACTGTCAAGAACATTTAACACTGTATTTCTAATTCTTTCATATAATAGAGCAGGAAAAGGGCCATTTCAGGTTATGTGACTTCACCATGGGCATATGGCAGTGAACCCAGAGCAAAAACATAAAATCTCCCTCTCTTTTAAAGCAGATGGCATGCTGATCAAGGAAGATATAATCTAATGCTAGCTGCACTACTACTGCTGCTATTAACTATTGAATCAAAACCAGTATGAAGTAGTAAACACAGAAAAATAAACAAGGCAGGGGAGGTGAAGGTGGAGGAAGACAACAAGGAAAAAACCACAGAGTAAAAAGAATTGTCACTTAAGACAACCTACTGCAGTAGAAACAGCCTCTTTTCAGGTACATTTCAGATTTAAAACCTAGGAATCGCAGTGGGAAAGGAACAGCAATGGCCCTCATCCTGTTTTAGAGGACGTTCCCCTAGTTTGAGATACTGGCCCAGTTCCCTTTGCTCCTGTGATCGCACTGCACTGGGCACCTGCCAGGGGCTAAATATCCTGGCTGCTTAGATAATTACGTATTTATGATTCTGTCGAGAATTCTTAGTCAAAGCTTATTTCTCGGCTGTAAAAGGCATAAGGAATCAGAAAAGAAAGTTCTCTGAAAAATGCCACTTTGAAATAGAGCCACCACTTCTTAAGATTTGTAAGGGCAGTAGTTTCCCTTTCAGTAGATACACTCAGTAATGAACTTTAACGTCAGGAAAAGGAGGCAAGGGGTGTTTTCCCTGTGAATCAGTTTTGACGAGCGTGTTTAACTTGCTTTCTTAAAAAAAAAAAAAAGAAAATTAAAAAAACCTTCAGAAATGGATCAGAATGCAGTAATACGTACGATTTTTAATGCTTATGATGGTATGCACCCTACCACACCACACAATTTTTCTTCTGTATCTTATTGTTAACACCTCTTCTTCAACACCCAGACCACTAGGCCAGTTAATTTATGATGAACCAATAAATAAAACTTACAGATGAACACTCTGAAATCTAATTGTTCAGCTGTAGCCAATTATCAGACAAAATACATTGCACTTAACCTTCCATCCTTGATAACAGCATCCATTGATTTTAGATCAGGAGCAGAACAGTCCAGAATATCAGGATCTGATAAAAATATTTCAGGATCTGATGGAAATTTTTTTTTTTTTTTTGCTTTTAAAGCTGTACTCCATAAACTCTACACCTAACAGCCTTGACAATAAATTTCATGCAGACTTTTAGGCCCTGCCATTGAAAGTGCTTTCAATCCTGGTGGGATTTACGCATGCAACTGTCCTTATTTATACCTCAAAAAGAACTATTCCTACATTTGAAATTACATGTATGTACATGAGGATGTATTTGAAGAATAAGGGGTTTAGTCTTGCAGTGTTATTTATTCTGAAGCAACTATTCATGTCTCTTGTGGCCAGCATCTTAAGTACTGTCAAGTTTCATAAACTCTTAAAAGCAAGAGTCCCTGTTCTCAGCATAATGAAATCCAAGCTGCAGCTTTACCATCTTTCAAGGTCTGCCCACCTGCAGATATTATTTCTTATACACTTATATCTGTGAGATGACATTCAGCTCCCCTTAAAAAAGAAAAAAAAAAAAGCCAATTTTGCAATTCCAGTGCAAACCCTGGAGCGAGTGGCATGGACCTCCTGCTGTCCTTGGTGGGTGCCAGCAGACACAGGGCTTCCACACCAAACCCAAGTCCTCCAGTTCTGGGTTCAGGCTCCTGCCCTCTCCCTTGATTGTCCTCTTCTGCATTTCAACATAATGGACTGGCAGAAGACTAACCTGGCAGACAGATCAGCATTTAGATGGCTTTAACTGTTGTGGAACCACAGGCTAACAATTATATTCATTTATTCTTTCAGCTGTCTTCTAAGGAGTGGTAAGGTCACAGGATGACACTACAGAAGGCACCACAAAGGAGTTCAAAGAAAAAGTCTTGCTGCAGTCTTGGGAAAGTTTTTGCAGACATCTTCTAATCCCTTCACTGAATGTCTTTTTATTTGGAGTGACTTATTCGTCCTCCCCAGCACCCCCAACCTTTCCTGATGTTTCTGGGATAAATCTGCTGGGTAGATAACAACATTGAAACGTTGCATCCATGGAATTTTCTGGCCCAAAAGAATTAGTGCCTGCAGAGTTGTTCTCCTATAACAGGTCTCTTACACGTTAGAACATTGATGTAACACATAATTTGTGTGTTACACCTTCAAAGCACAGTATGATATATTCACCTAAAATTAGACAGCATTGACAAGAATAGATTTAGAACACCTACTTTGTATTTCCCTCAAGAGACCATGAGGACATGACTTTGCTGTTGATGACCTCGCTTTCCTGGGGACTAAGCTACTTTGTGCCCACTGTCTATCCTCAGACTTGGCCTGCGCCAGCTTGTAATAAACAATAACATCCTCTATTCTCTTCTGCAGGAGATCTTTTGATCTTTATCACAATAACCATGCAGTAAGAGAGGGGGCCAACAACAGCCAGTTTTCAGGATGCCTCTCAGAAGGCCACCATGCTTTATTCTTCCATGGCCCTTTTTAGTTATACCCCATGAAATGAAGCCCATCACAGCAAGCTGTTGTATGATAGTCACAAATGGATACTTCCCAGCAATTGTAAGTTCTTGGTTTTTGCACGCTCCTTTTTCTATATCTAGATACACATATATGTACGTAGATACACGCACACGCAAGTACACCCATATATAGCCACTCGTATTTATGCACACACACACACCGAGGCCTGTTTCAATGTCTTCTGGAAGACAAAGGCAAACTGCTTTGATTCTAAAAAACTTGAAAGGGAAGCCTTGCAAGTTACAAGGGAAAAACCTCTCTCAGGTAAGCTATCCGTTCCATCACATTACAAAAAAAATAATTTGATAAAACCTTTCTGGAAAATCTGACATGATCTTCTGCTTAGGCCAAAGGTCCAGGACTTACAATTTTACATTTTCAATACATTCATTAATCCTTGTGATCATGGATTAAGCATCCACTTATGACCCTCTACACGAACCTTCAAAATCCTAGAAAAACTAGCATCATCCTCCTTCACATAACAGCCCTTTCTGTTAAGCCTTTGCGTCTTTCCTTTGAGACTCCGCGGAACTTTACAGTTGACTGGAACAATGGGAAGGAGAACTCACACCAACTGAACTTACACCAACTGAACACGGCCATACTCCCCTTTAGCAGGCTATATCACAGTATAATTAAGTTGCAACCATTACAGTATGTTTTTAAGGAGTAACTAAAATTTTACGTTCAAAAAATAAGCATCTTCTAATTAGCTTTAAAATAGAAAAGCAAAAGAGGATGTGTAACTTCTGTATTTTACTTCTTTTTTTTTAGTACTAAGAAATGGAACTGACAATCATGATTAAAAGACTCATGAAAAATGCTGCTGTAATTTCCTCAAGGGAATCAGAAATTCATATGTACTGAACATAGGTAGCCAAGTTAAACCAAGTTTGGGAGAAGAATACAAATTGCTTTTTTCAGGTCAACCTCTGGCCCATACTTTATCTACAAACATCCGAGAGAAAAACAACATAATAAAAACCCATTAAGGCCTTTTTCGCTATAAACCAGATTAAGTTATGATTACTTTGGGGATGATGAAGAATGTGTCTAGCTTGTCTCTTAAATCTACATTCAAACTGTTTCAAAGTTAATTAAGAGATGAGCAACTGTTTAGAAATCTCTAGAATAATAAAATATGACAACTTCTAGCGCAAAAGCAGCCCTTCAAGAAAAGGGCAGGGACTATTTCACTTCACTACAAGTAACAGTTGAATATGTTTTATGATCACTGTAACAACTAGCATGCCCTTGAGACTGTGCAACTCTGAATTTCTAATATAATTTGTAGGGAAAAAAAATTAGGGCAAAACGCACAAACATTTCAAGCACAGTCTCTCAGTATTTTAAAATTTTATGAAGTATAAGGACTAGGTTAATATGGAATGAGTCATATTTTTAAGAGAAACACTAACGCAGACCTGTATTTTAAATCATAACTGAAACCATATCCAATTGATACAATATAAAAAGAAATCAGTGTAGCTTTTTTGTTGGATAAAGATCAACAACAACAATGAAATCTAGCAATAATAGAAAAGGCTGAAAGTACTGCTTGTTTCATTTTTGAAAGTTAAAATACTAGGCTAAATGACCAGGGAAAAATGATGCCTTCTCAACAAATCCTTTCCCACCAGATGAAATTAATCCCAAATCAATATGCCCTTAACACACATCAGCTCTGACACTAAACATCAGGCTATTAAATGAGGGATACACCTGGTGCAGATCTTCTGATTTCAGAGTTAGATGTGCTTTACTTAGCACCAAATATATGCTGCATTACATTTCACTCCATGATGTCTTCGGGAGTCCAACAGAATCACTTCCTATGTTTCAAAGTAAAGCAGTTACAACCAAACAAATGCTCTTGGAGTATTGTTTTGCTCACAGGGCAAAGACAGAGTTGCAAAGGTACAGGTGATGCTATAATTTATGTACATATTCTTTAGATCCATGCCCACATGCAAACAAAAGGAACCCAGCTCAGCTCTCAGATCCCAAACTGAGTTTTCAAAGCTACTGGTTAAAAATACCACGCCTTTAACGTCTGTATTGAGCACAGTGATCTACAGATGCTTGAAATACAAAACTCAGGCTGGCACTTTATGCCTTTATTTCTTAAGGCTAATGCTGCAATTAACATTCTTGTACACCTCAACTGTGACAACACAAGATACCGAAACTGCTAAAAAAGATTATTCGACCAAAGCTGAAGCAGCATGTTCCAGTCCTTCTCTTCAGACCTCACCTCTGCTTTCCATCTGTGCAACTATCAGGAAGCGTAAGTAAACCATAAAGACAGACTGCAAATACAAACTTCCAACCGTCTACAACACTGAGTCATATTCAAGAGACAGAAGAAGACTGCATCAACCAAGCTACTTTCTATGGGAGCTCAGATTTTAGCTTCACTAGTCTTACGCTGCCAAATGTCCTGAAGCAGAATACCCCTGTCACTGCGCAGGGTTGTTACAGGAGGAGCTGTTAGAAGTGAAACAACCTGCACAGAGCACCCAAGTGGGGGCAATAGAGCACTCGGCTAGGCTACAGTTTGCCTCGCACCGCTTTTGGCCAAAAGAGGAAGCAAAACCAGCTGCCAACAGGATGAGCTGTATTACTGTCAAGTCACACATCTTGCTTCAAAATCAACATGCTGCCCTACTTTCCACAGCAGAAAATCTAAATACAATTTTAATATTTTTGTCAAACCTAGTCTATATGTTTTCTAAAACATTTTAGTAAAAAGAAGTTGTTCTAAAAAGTACTGTTTGCGATACGAGACTGCTTTACAGTCTGTCTGCGGGAAGGAACCGCACCACCTTTAGTCAGTTAAAAAGGTACTTACCATTGGCAGTGCATTGATATGAGGAAGTTTTCCTTTCAGGTGTCTCTTGCCACAGGAGGGTTTTATGCTGAGAAGGAAATAAGGAGACAAAATAGGAATCATTAATATTTATTCTTTTGAAAACGGTGGTGTTAACGGAATAAAATGTTATCAAGTCCGGGCCTTCGAGGCTCCTGAAGCCTACTCTGTTCAAGAGATGCGTGATCACCCCTGAATTTGTACACAGCCCAGAGCAGCAGTGCCGAGGTGCAGGAGAGCACGCAGAGCTGGGGTTTTGCATATATCCTGTCGCTACCCACATCACACAAACTGCTCCTGCGGGGAGCCCAAAGCACAAGGCTTTGAACAAATATGCCTGTTGAATAAATACTTCTACCATCAGACCTCTAGACCATTGCACCCATTCAGCAGGAGTACACACAAACAAATCAACCTATGGATAAAAATCCTGATGGCTGGATTTTGCCTTAGCTCTCCAGAAAAAGCTTCAGGAAGTTAACCAGGCAAAGTAGGCAGCTTACAGAATCTTCTGTCCATGACAAATTTCCTCTGGAAATAAACCTCTGCTACCGACTTCTAAACACTCTGAAAAGCCCCAAACAAAACCCAACATTCCAGTGGTTTGACTTCCAAAACGGTTACATCTACTGTGAAGCAGTAAAGGAGGAAAACAACAAACAACAAACAAACAAAACGCCAAAAAAACCACCCCCAAACCATAAACAAACAACACACAAAAAACCACACACACACAAAAACCAGCACAAAACCTCCACACACAAACCAAACCAAACAACCCAACCCAGATCTGTTTTTCCTAACACATGTATGGTAATAAATAACTCCATTTCTGTACACAGGTGTGCCTACAAACCCAGAGAGTTACCACCTCCTGTGGTAATTAAAAACCAGCTCATACTAATTGCTGCTGATATTTGATAACATAGAGATGTTTCTAGTGCAATATTCAAGAGAAATATTTCCCATTTTCAAAAAAAAACCCCAAAACAACATAATCCAAGAAAAAAAATAATCTATGGTCTCCTACATTTTAGTAATTTTCTGTACATATCAATAATTATTTTATGCATCTAACAAGAAAATACTGAAGTATAAGCAAACACATTTTGATGTCCAGACATGTGTTAACTCCATCAACTCTAACATCCATTCTCATTCAGTAATGATGAACAATTTTTATTCACACTAATATTTCTGAGTTGTTGGCCTTCATACAAATACTTGCCAGACTATTTTTCTTTAGAAAAATCATCTAATCACTCCCTCAAAGAGCAGGAAGCGGCACAGATGAACATAGGCGACTAATAAAAGTACTACCAGACCATTTTTAGGTTAAACTATTTAACCTGTGCTTTAAGCTGTGTTCAAAAACTTTTACTGTAAGTAAAGAATAACCACGGTTTTCATGGCTCACAATCAACATTAAGTTGTTGCATGTAATTTTCAAGCTTAACCAGTACGAAATGGGTTTACTTTAAAGCCATTAAAAAACCCCAAACCAACACAATTACTGCAGCAGCCAGACTTGCTTTACTCCAAGAAGATCCCACCACACCATCGAGGCAGGCAGAAATGTAACCTTCACAGTGCGAGAGGTGATGCAGAGGATGCTGAAGAACGCAGGAATGCTGGGAATTAAAATAATTTGCAAACATGCTCTTGTTTCCTTGCTTGGTTGTACTGGTACCAAAGAAATTATGTAAATAGGCAAAGGGAAACCACTCCTCAAGTGGCATAGTTTCCTATGCGGAGCTACTCAGAAAGTGTTTTTTCCACAGCCAGAACTGCAGACCAGCAGAAAAGAGAAAGCTTTATCACCTCGCTCAACGGACCCTAACCCGAACAAAACACCAACCAAACAATATTCTTTTGAAAACAGTCTAAATCATTACAAAAGCTGTGTGCAGAGAAGGAGGGTTCTCCCACCCCATTCCAAGTGCGACGCTTGGTTTGGGTTATTTCATTTGGGAAGGAACATGGCAAACATAAATAAAAGGATGATTGCACAAACATAAACCATTTTCTTCCATGAAAAAAAGGCTTTCTTCAGCATACACTGCCTGAACTGTCTCCTTCCAACACCTCTTTGCCCTTGTGCAATCTTCTGAGTGCAGTACTTATTGTCAAAGCCAGAGAGGGAAACCTTTCCATCTGATCTATGGAAGAGGCTTCTTGTCCTTCGCTTTATATCTGAACAGGGCAGTGACACGGAAAAAAGCTGGAATCAAAGACTCAAGAGAGCAGAGAATGAGAAAAGAAAGGGTTCACTGACTCTGCTTCATTCCTCACTCATGTTAATTGGTTGTAGGCTCCAGTTTTAAATAAGGGCGCTTGAAATGACATGTAAACATTTAGAACGCTCTGATGTCCTTCTTCAGAATCAAGTACTGAGGACAAATGCCTCACCAGCAGCTTTTTTCTTTCCAAATTTATCCTACTGGACTTTGGAATTTTGGCATATACCCTGAAACAATGGCTGTGACAGCTATAACTTAATGATTTTTGACCTGTTATGGTGATTTAAACAGGTGACCAGGTGTAGTAAGTAGCTACACTATGTGACATTTAAAAATAATCCACCATATGCCCTTGAAGTTGATAAAGCACCTGGGGGATGCACAGTAGCTTGTGAGTTTGGATCCTTGATCTCCAAGAGGGGCTGAAAGGTTGACCACTAATGACTAATGGCTTCAGCATCAACTGAGGCTTCTCTCAACTTAAAAAGAATTAAGATTTTGCTGCATGTATAGTGACCTGCTCTCAACCAGCACTCACTAGCTTTGGCCCACCAGGCTTTTTTTACACAAGAAGGACAAACCTTATGCCTGTGTTCCCTGTGGCACTGCACCCAAGCACTCAGTAGAACACCCAACATCATCTCCTTGGGAAGAGGTTCCCTCTGTGGTGCACACAGCAGCAGCAACACCTGAAGGCATAAACTCTTGAGACCTGCCCGCACACAGAGGTGAAAAAAGGTCCAGGCAAACAGGTTGCATCAGACAGGCAGTTCCCATCTGCAGGGCCAAAACCAACACACCAAACCGGCTATGAAAAAAGCAAATACCAACCCATGCTGGTACCACAGATTGGGTTGCTGTTATCAATGAAGTAATAATCGTGTGGTACAAAGACGAAGCCACAGATAAAAACAACCATGGCACTGCACAGTGACAAATCCGATTATTAGCACATAGTGCAGATGTACACTAACATTATTCCTTACCTGTTTCCAAAGATAATCAGTTCAAAACAGGGATTTCTTTAGAAGCTATTTACGAAAATGTTTAAACATGCTCTTCTAGAAATGCCGTCATTTCTGGTATTTTCTCCTACCCACCCATTACACAAGGAATTAAACGGGGTTCATGCTACGGCTAAAACAATGTTTTCTGCACAAGCTTTGAATTGCTTCTGTTCCTCATGTGAACTTGTGCACTCACTGTTTTCTTCTAATCCTCTTAGGATCACACTGTTTATACTGCTTTCTGAGATTTGGTGTTATCTGAGCTTTAACAACAAATTCAGTCATTAGATGTTGTGCTTCGTGAATTACAAAAGCCGTCTAAGGACACGGTATCTTTTCCTCTTAAATTCTTCTTGAGTACCCTGCTTTTATCTGGATTCAATATTTGGAAAGAGTGTCCCAATCAACACAGAATTAAAAATAACTAAATCCTGGATATTCCCCTCAGTAACTAGGCTGCAAAAACCCTCAGACAATAGCTTTAAAAGCCTAAATTGAAAACTAATCACTTCATTGAATCCTTCCTTTCATTTGGTTAATAGACATATGCAAAACTAGCGGTGATTCTACCACTGCCATGCTTGGAACATAAACAGAGTAAATCAAAGTTATTTCTTTTAATCACAGTTCCACAGTAATGTATGGCCATTTTTTTTAAACAATTCAGCACTTCTACAATAACATCTGCTTTTCAGATCTAACAGAGCAGCTGAACTGAGACCAACACCAACCCAAGAAATTTAAGAGAAACAAATACCTAGGAGCATCGGGGAGAGGAGAGGGGTGCGGGAGGAAATCAGGACTGCGCACAAGGCAGCATTAAACCCCATAATTACCTGCAACTAGCTGGTAGCAATAGGGTTCCTAGTGACAAAGCGACACACGCAAACTGCATCAATACTCCTCTCAAGGAGCACAGCAGCAACACATCACTGGAGTATGCTCTGATGGAGGGGGCATCACCAGGGTGTTCTACAAGAATCATTAATAGGGAACACTCAAAGCACCCGAGATCTGACCAGAGACATACCCACCTATTTTTTCTGTCAATTGAGAAATCTTTATTTCCTGACATTTGTTCTATCTTTCGGTCTTTATTATGTCAGAACTGCAGAAAAACCTGACAAAAGCTAATGTTCTGCATGTATTAAGAAAGAAATGCTTAACATATATATTCATATCACATAAAACTTGCACAAGTTTCTACACTTCAGAAATAGACTCTTTCGTACAGCAAGCACCTGTGCGTCTGCAGACGTATGTGAACCATTAAAAGAAAACAGGCTATCTGGGGGGATAAAGAGGAAGACCTGGGTAAGCAGACAACACTATTCGGGGGAGGGGGGCAGAAAATTCACCTGGGATATAGGAATCCCTCATCAGAAGTGCACAGAAACAGAATTCACTGTGCAATGAAAAACATAGGAAAGGTCAGACCAGAGCAAGACTATTTTAGCAGCCATATTCAAGTTTATACACCAGTTTCTGTAAAAGTAAAAAATGGAGGCAATCACAGAAAATAGCTTATAGCCCACTGAAAGGAAAGGAAGCTAGAGAGGAAAACATCTTAGCCAGCTCTGTTAAACACACATAATGCACCAGTGTAATCTCATCAGTACCAATCGGTTGGTACCACTGGGGAAGGTGGGGGGTGAGCTGTGCTGCAGCACCATTTCACTTAAAAGGCTTTCAAATGAAATTCATTAGTAACTAACCCAATTCACAGAAACTTGAAAGTTAAAAGATCCTAGGGAATGAAGTTAAATTCAGTCTAGACTGGGAACACATATAGTTATTACTCAGAGTGCTGAGTGTTATGTGAAGGGACTATGGCCTCTAGAGTAGTCAAAATCCCACCTTCACCAACAGCTACATCCAGGATAGGGGCCCACCTGGGTAAATTCAAGGTAATTTCTAATTTGCATTGCTTATTTGTTTTCTGAAAGTGGTGGACATGATGACCAGTGACATAGTGATAATAATAGTAGCATATTGATACTTTTGGGGGGGAGGGTGGGGGAGTGTTATTCTAGAACTGAGTTTTAAATTCAAATTCATCACTGCAAGATTAATCAGATAAAAGACTGAGAATAACAGCCTGTCAAACTGGACACTCTCAGCAGACTCACCTCAAATTGGAAAATAAAGAAAGTTGCCTCGTGTAAAAACTAAAAACAAACAAACAAACCAACCCAATACCTAAATACATAAATAAAAAGAAATCTAGTATTTAGGGACTACTCTTATTCTCAGGAAATTTACTACAAATTTCAAATACATACCTAAAAACTAAACCAAGACAGAAGTAAAATACACCACTTAAAAAAAAAAACAAAACCAAAAAACCAAACCCAACAAAACCCAAAACAACAACAACAACAAAATACAAAACAAAACCAAAAAACCCAAGATGAATAAATTAGAATATTTTTTTCTCTTCCCTTTCTTCAGGGTAGGAAGACCCTTATTTCCCACGACACTAATTCAGCCTGCTCCAGCTTGCCAAATCCTCTCAGCCAGGCTGCTCAGTGACAACCAGACCCTTCCCTTCACCGTGCAGAGCCCACTAACTCAGCTGAGCTTTCCCAGCTGAACGAGGCAGGCACCGGCTTTTGGCAATGAGGCAACGTGTTTGTAGGGAACCAAGAGCTGCAAGGTTACCAGGGCTTTTAAACTGGTCTCTAATATGGGGATATGGAACGAAGGTCAAATTGCTTCCCAGAGAAAAATAACCTTTCCCTGCTCACGGTGCCCTGCCTTGGCTGCGTTTTTAGATATTCAGAACATGACATTCCTCTGCGTTAGGATTAACAGTGGTCTCAAAGAAGAACCAGTCTAGATTATGGCAAGCATCAGAAATTGTTGCAGTGGGGGAAAGCGCAATGGTATCCGATTCTAAAAGCTTAATTTATTGAATTGATCAAAGTTCTGTCTCAAATGTGGCATGCATGCTTTGGGAGGTGTCCTGGTTCGAGTGAGAACAGAACTAATTCTGTTCAGTGATTTTACTTTTTAGTTCAGTACTTCTAACTAACGGCACTGTCTGAAGTTAGCAGCCTGTTTTCACAGTGTCTGCTGCTGGCAGTGATAACACCCCGTGTTTAGAGTTACTACCAAGGGTTGGTGTGCAGACCAAGGCCACTGCTGGATCTTGTGCACAACGCTGGGGGGTACAGGAAAGTGAAAGGCCGCACCTGCAGGCAGGAGGGGACAGGAGAGGTGACCCCAAACTGACCAACGAGGTATTCCAGACCATATACGTCATCCTGGGTATAAAGCAGAGGGATCCAAAGGGTCCATAGGCTTTATCCCGGGCTCTTCTCCCCTCTTGGACTGCTTTGCCAGCTTTCTGTGGCTTGGCTCAAGTCCTCTTTTGGTTCCTTCCCCGGAGCATCCAAGGAGACTTTGTCCGTTCTGCCTTCGATCCCAATTGGAGTGTTCCTGAATCTGGTAGCAGAATCCAGCTCCTGAACACAGCTCCTGTCTGATGTGGGGCCCAGTCTGGGACCCCCCGGTGCCTGCTCCACAGCATCAGTGGTGACGGTGATGTGATTACCATCAAGGGGGTTGGGTTCCATACTGGTTCTGTATATATTTGTACATATTCTATTTTATTATTATTATTTTCATTAAAGCTGTTCTAGTTTCCTCTTCTAATTGCTAAGTCTCTCTCCCTTATTCCTTTTCTCTTCCCCTTTGGGGAGGGAGGGGGTTTAACAGAGCATCTGTTATAGGTCTAAGGGGCCACCCTGACCCTAAACTGTGACAGATTTATTGGCGCCCAACGTGGGGCACGATCAGAGCTCTGGAAAATTGTCCAAATAGTTCAAATTCTGGTTGGCTCACTTGAGAGGGTATCACCTTTTTTTTTTCTGAGCGTCTTTAAGAATTGGAAACTAAACCAGACTGCCTAAATGGTGTCGTTTCTGAGAGCAGTGTCAGTTCATGTCTTTTTAGCATTTCTTTCTGAGTTAAATGCTGTACTCTTCCCTTATATGCCGTATGCGTTATGTTATTTGTTGCTTACTCTCACTGTTTATCTGAAAGCTCTTGGTTTTGGGCACCTGACGAAAGCTGCTGCTTTCCTGTGGTGTTTATCTCGGATTCATATTGCGCTGAATTGGGCAGCGGGTGCATCTCTGTACTACAGGCATTCCATAGGGGATTTCAGAACTAGGAATACTTTTGGTTCTATCTCGGGAAGTTCTACTGCTCCCTTGCATGCTAATCTGACTCCACTGGATTTTTAGAAGTCCATTAAATTGTCAGGATTGGGGACATGGTTATTACCAAAATATCATATTATTGTCATTATTTTCTAACATTTTCACTGTGTGGCATCAGATCAGTCATCAGTGCAGTTATACCGGTCAGGTAGCCACCAAAAGACGTAGAGTGCCTGCTGCTTCCCTGCAACGTTCTGTGCTACGCTCTGTAGTTATCCAGGCTTCACAAGGTTCTATGATATGCAGGAATTGCGCTGCAACTGTTCAGGTTCCTCAAGCCCCCACAACCAGCCCTGATGTTGTGCCAGCCCCAAATCCAAGCACCGCACCTACTGAGTCTCTGCAGGACCCCCAACGAGCCCTGCTGCTGCTGCTTCAAAAACAAGCACCACAGCTTCTCATACTCCACAGGCTCCCCCCACGAGCCCTGCTGCTGCTGATCCAGTTCTCCAAACAAGCGCTGCTGCAACTCCCACAACAAGCACTGAAACTGTTCCAACTCCAGAAGCAAAGCCGGCAGCTACACCGACAGCTGACGTGGCCACTCCCACTCAAGCTGCACCTGTACAAGTTGCTCCTGTGAGGAGAAGAAAACAAAGAGAACAGCCAAGTCCAGCAACAAAGCAGGGAGAGGGTCCTCTCCAAGCCGAATCGGAGTGTGAGTCAGAACCAGATGCAAAGCCTGATGCCCCTGCAACTGGAAAGAAACACCTAACAAAAACAGATCGCCCAGTGTGGTCAGATGATAATGGAGCAGGCCCTTCTAGAGCAAACCCATCAGATGTGGAGTCATCAGATGCAGAAGTTACCACACAACCTGTATCTATGAAGGAGCTGAGAAATCTGAGAAAGGACTATAGCTGTCATGAAGGTGAGCCACTGACCACCTGGCTACTCCAATGCGGGGATACTGGGGCCAAGTCCATCGAATTGGATGGCAGAGAAGCCAGGCAGTTGGGATCCCTGGCCAGAGATGGAGTCATTGATCAAAAGCTTGCAAGAAATAGAGGCACTATTAGTCTCTGGAGGCGACTCTTGTCAGCTATAAGATCCAGGTACCCCTATAAGGAGGACATTGAATGCCACCCAAGCAAATGGACCACCATGGAAAAAGGTATCAAGTACCTGAGAGAATTAGCTGTGCGACAGGTGATCTAGGGTGACAGACTAGTAGTAAACCCTGATGCAATCCCATGCCAGCGACCCATGTTGCGGAAGTTTGTGCAAAGTGCCCCATCAGCCTATTCCCACACATTGTCAACAGTGATCTGGAAAACAGAGGGTGAGGTGCCAACTGTGACTGAAGTGGCCAGGAGAGCACGACTGTATGAAGACGCTGCCTCTGGTCCTTTACAGGCTTGCATATCAGCTGTGGAGAGGATGGCTAAGGAAACCAAAAAGATCAGTTGAAAAACTGATTGAAAAAATAGAGAGGAGGGAGAACAGATCAAGGGGGTTGGGTTCAATACTGGTTTTGTATATATTTGTACATATTCTATTTTATTATTATTATTATTTTCATTAAAGCTGTTCTGGTTTCCTTTTCTAATCACTAAGTCTCTCTCCCTTATTCCTTTTCTCTTCCCCTTTGGGGAGGGAGGGGGGTAAACAGAGAGCGTCTGTTAGGTCTAAGGGCCCGCCCTGATCCTAAACAGTAACAGGAGGTGGGATACATGTTAAGTAGACATCATGTTTGGAACTGGGATCAAAATGTTTAAATAAGGAAATCTCTAAAAAATACGAAGAGGACGTGATAATACTGTGCTACTTTCAACCCCAATGAATGCAACCACCATTCAAGCCCTGTCTGTGTTTCCCTCAATATCAGTACCATCATTCTTACTTTTTGGGCAACAAGAAGTCGAACGGAGCATTCTTTCAGACTGAAAGCTCAATCTACATTTTTGTCAAGCCAAGCTAACGAGCTGCAGAGGACATTTAGACAATGCAGCAGTACTTGGGTTCTGCTGCAAGACATGGTGTTTGCAGACAGTTTGACATGAACAGGCTGAAAAAGTCCGGCTGTGGCCACTGACCCTGAACATGGTGTACACCCAGTGTTGTTGAAGTTGTGTCTCCCTTCCTATCTGAGAACACATTGGGAAGGCTGGTTGCCTTCCATCTGTCTTCTGCAGGAGTGCCTTGCAGGGTATTTGCCCTCGCAGCAAAGAATCAGGTTTAAAAACAGCTGTATACCAAAATGTTCTAAAAAACCACCTTACTTGAGATATTAAGAATGTAGAAGTAATAGCACAGTGCAAAGAGTTGGCAACCAAGAATTCTTAATACAGACTTCAAAATTCTGAGTTACTTTCATTACTCAAAAGCACTTTAAAAAACATATGTATGAAAACATTTTTCTAAAAACTTAGAGTCATACTGGAAGTCAAAACCAAAGCTTGGGCTCGTATACTCCAGATGTTCCAAGGATGCAGCTCCCCTAAAATAAGGTGTTTATAATGAATTCCAGAGTCTTCCTTAAACTATTATTATTACTTTGCACAAAGCCACAGAAAAATTGTAAGCCTCTCACACTGCCAAAAAGGGTAACACTGACTGCCATGAAATCATCCATTAAACAGATCAAGGAATAATTAAATATTTTTTTCCAGAAATACTGCTCATCAAAAGCTGCTGCACTTCCGCTTACAGTCTCATTTCCCCAGGAATTTTTCAAGGCTGAGTGATAAACTGGTGAATAATGTACTTGTGCAATAGAACCACCTTTCTATAAAAATTCTGTGTCTTGGTCACATTTTCACAAATAACCTCCAGATTAAGCTCTTCCTATACAGGTAACCCTTGTAAATAAGCAGCAGTTCCAAGTTGCCCAAGAACAAGCCACGCACAAGGAATTCTTCCCTTTTTCAAATCTCCACATCCTACCAGCAGTAGACAATATCATCTGTCCTACAAACCCTCCTGCCTCTGCCCTTCACATGCTCCAATCATTTCTCTAATGGGGTAATTTTGAGGCGTTGTAGGACAGCCCTGACTCACAAGGAGTTAAAACCTACCTGGAGAGAGCTGCCATCATTCATGCACTAGTTGTCCAGCCATCCCTGCTAAGAAGACAACTTACTCTAATACGGCAGCTACTGAATTGTCACAAATTGCACACTAGGGTATAGGAAAAAAGTCTGTGCCTCTCATTGCTGTGGCAAACTTTCTGCTTCACGAGCAGGTAAGCCATCCCAACAGCAGGGGCTAAAAACTTCGAGGGCAGAGGGACAGCACACTCAAAATGTCCCAAATACGCTGCTTCTTGTCCTTAAGAGCCCAGAGGATGTAGCTCACCTAAAGGCGTTGGTTTAGTTTTATTCTCAAGTCACATCCTGGCCAAAACCTACTTGCTATTACATGGGGAGGCTTTGGTAACCCCTATCTACTCACTTCCAGTTGGGTGTTATTGCCACTTCCTTTACCCTAAAAATTGGAAATTAATAGTCTTCTGCCACTCAGCTCCTGAAGCATCTCACTGCAGGGTCAGAGGAGGACAGAACTGGATCAAAGGAGGAGGAAGGAACACAGCCCTGAAAAGGAAGAAATGCAGAACCAGCACCGGCCTATAGCTCCGTCACCAAAACACGCCTGTTTCCAGGGGATGCCTGGTGCCTTGAACGGCAAAGGGGATCCCAGCACAAAATGCTCACAGCAAAGACAGGTTGATGTGTTAGGTAATGTGAGTCATACCAAAAATAACACAGACACTAACTGTATAATATATATACAATTCTGTTGTCTATTTACACCATTTAGATACAAGAGCTGAGAAACTGTTTGCCTGTCACACTGACTGAACAGGGAAATAGCTGCATTAACATTAGATTTAGACATGGAGTAAGAGACACCGAAACTTGTTCCCAAGAATAAGCAGCCTACAGTACAGATAAACATAGCAAAATATTTGCTTTAGCACTATGGGCAAGGAGAGAATAGTATTTATTTAATAAATGAAGTCATTAATCAACAGCAGCATTAGACGAATCTAACCATGCCACTTGCTACAAAAAAAAAAAAGTGAAGAACGAGACCTAAGCATGATCAAAGAAAACAAATATATTTGATTCATCAGTGACAGCATATTCAAAGGATTTGATGAGCATCAGGAAATGAAGCCACAGTGGAAAGGTCTCGCATAGAGACTGTCACTAGGCTGTGATGAATTGATAACAACCTAACAGTGCCTTTATTCAAGTCTGTTGCAAGCAGTACAGCATGGCTTATCTGTAAGTATACAGTTAAGCTATTAAACTACGTGCCTCCCAACCTACGTGCTCTATTCTGAAATAAAAAAAGAAAACCCCACAACTTTTCCTAAAAATGCTGTTCATTATGTTAATTAACTTTTCTATTACGATGTCCTTTCCTATTGTAGGAAATTATTTTTCCTTATTGCAAATGGGTGCAAAATAGCCTAAGCAAACTTAATTCATTGACGAAATGAGTGAAATCATTATTTCTGTTTCACCGGAAATATTTTCTGTTGAATTTCCTATGGTCACTGCAGCTGCATAGCTCAATTTATATCCCCTTTGAACTAATGTATTACACAGACAAAGGAACACATAGCAGGCGTTTATCCTACAACCAAGTAGACAATGCAATTACATAACCTATTATGCCACTTTGCAAACAGTTTAAAAAAAGTGAAAAAACTTGCTAATGTTAGTTCCTGTATTTTCCTTTATGCGAGATAAAAGACTGTATCCAAACAAAATTGGAAGAGGCCTGAATGAGACCTGATGAGTGGCCACCCTGGATGAGGCCAAAGGGCTCCCCGGCCCATCACCCTCTCTGCAGCAGCAACCCAAAGGCAGGTGCTCAAAGGATGAGTTAAACCAGCACAGATACGATCGAGTCCCCTAAATAATATCCCAGCCTCTGGCTATTTTCAACTCAGATGACCTTTCAGAGCACAGTTTATTTGGTTTCTGTGTATTTAGTAATCTCAACAGAATTATCTTTCATTAACATTTTCAGACCCATAAGCATTTAGCATCTAGCCCTTCTCGTAAACAGTCTCACAGGTCTGCTCCCTGCTTGGAAAAATAATAGCTTGTGTCTTTCTTTGCAACTGTATCTATCTGCCTCTTATTAGCTTAACTTGACATTCCTGTGAGAGAAAAGGAACCTCTGACCCCTGTTCACCCTCTCCGTGGCTCTCCTAACTCCACAGAGCTCAGCGTACCTCACTCGTGTTCTAATTTTTCCTAAACCAGTTGCTGCACGAAGCATCCACCTGGTCTCTGTATTACATTTTGATATCACAACCACACACTTTGTACAGAATTAACTGAAGTCACCCACAGCATTTCCAACCCTCCTGTCCCTTCTGATCTTTCTAGTGTTACCATCTTGGTAGAGTGGTCAGTAATACAAATCCACTTCTATGGCTCACTCAGATACCACCCAACTCCTCTCCCCAGAAAACAGCACTTAACACATTGTTATAAAGATGTTAATCTATGAAAGTGTTCATCTAAGAATATGAAATGGGGAACTGAAGATCTAACACGGCAAATGTTAAAATAATGCCATTAAATTTCAAGATTATTTCTCAAAGAGCATCAGCTGACGTCTGCTCATCAACATAAGCTCATACCTACAAAAGAACTCAGTTCCTTACATGTTAGTTTTTAATTCGGGAAGCTATTAACTTCTAAATCTTATCCTCACAGTAATCTGACTAATACTCTTCTCAATGTCTCACCTTTCCACTCTTTATTTTCTCTTCTGTTCTTCAGTAGAGCTCCCTGTAAAGGGGGTTAATAGCATCTTGTTTTCTCTGTAATGGGTATGTGCTAGAAGTAGCAGTGAAGGATGTGTCAATGTTATCAAGAATGACTGGAATGCAAGCTCTCTTATGCTTTTCTGAAGAGCTGACACTAGATTCACTGTCTTCAAAAGTATCACAGAAAAAAAAATGGGTATCGTCAAGCATGTTGTTTAACGTTTTCAAAACCAATGCCAAAACTGAACTAGTTCATATCCTCTGCATTAAATGTCTGTTTAAGCTCAGTGAAAGTCCACCTGGTAACTTGGAAAGCTGTTAATGGATCAGGTCTCAGGTACAAGTAACATCTCAGACCAGAAGAGACAAAGCAATTTAACAGGAGCAAAAGTCAAGGGCAAGAAAAGATCTTGGGTTTAGATAAATCTACTGAAGATGGTATAGCTGGAAACACATTTTAAATCACCAGGAAAAACTTCCCCAGAACAAAATCAAGCAGCTGAAAAATAGCTGTGAGAAACAGCTTATACTGTGGGGGCTCCTGTTATTTTAAGGAAGAGTAGGAAGGACTCTGGAAGGAGTAATTCATCCTAAGTGTACAGCCTTTGATCTAACGGGGTTTTTCCCTTTCTTTTTGATTCTTATCTTGATTGTTTTGCACCAGGAATTTTAAATTGGCTGAGCTGCACATCCTGCAAATCTCACTTTTCAAACTAGAATAGGCTGAAGACAGGATTTCATTATTTGGGAATTCCATTTACAGCATTCGGCCTCTGTGGTTGCCTGCAGAATTCTCTGCAACTGCTGTCAGGACTTCATGAAAAGGGTGGGTTTGGGGCTTTTTTTTTAAAACAAACAAACAAAACCAAAACAAAACAGGAAAAGAAACAAACAAACCAAACAAACCCAAAACAAACAAACAAAAAACCACATTTATCAATGTGATATATTAGACCAATCAAAGAAAGTAACAATGACTCAAGTCCTCCAGTCTTGGTCTTTCGGGGGGTGGGGTGGGACCAACAAACTTCTTTAATCTTCCAACTTGTGGAAGATAAGAAATTTAGCCACATCTCTTTTAAGATACTGTAGATAGCTACTATCACTGGAGTTACTTGCTCCTTGCATACTTGTTGCTGCTCTGATACAGTCTCATAAAAGCATCCACAGGCTAGACCAATTTTCATTTTTAAAAATGAAAAGAGTGACGAATGTCTACAAATTAAAAAACCAAAACTATGCCTCCATATTCACTTTGAATATACAGATACTTAGTTCTTTATATTGATAAAGAACAAATTGGAGGCCTGTGCATTTTGCTACTTTCTTTTGTGATCCTGCGTAACACACCGTTAAGCAAAGAAAAAACTGACAAATGCTCGGGTGAGGACTATCAAACAAACACTTTAGTCAAAAATACTCCACCTAGCAAAAGCATTTTCTCACAGTGTCAGACATGTAAAAAATTGGGATCTGGTTCATCTCCAAACAGAACACTGTAGATATTATTTTAGTCACACCTAGTCAAGGGGTTTTCTTCCCTCTGTTTTTTGTTTGTTTGTTTTAAAAACTGACCTCGAGCATGCTTTTTTTATCACGCTTTTGAAAGTCAGCAGGAGGATTTTCAAATGGAACAATATGATGTATTTAGCACCAATAGATACGCAGAACCTGTACAGCACTATGTAATAAATGCATGGAACTTGACAGCCCAATAATGATGTATCTTCCATCAGCCCACTAGTAATAACAACCTAGGTTTACAAGCTGCTGCACGTCAGAACAGACTTTACCAGATCAGATAAAAGCAAGGGTTTTTTATATATATATATTTGTTGCATGACACTGTACAGCTGCAATCATTGACTACACTTCTTGTGTCCTATCATTTTTATCACTGCCTGAGGAACAAGCAAAATCCTGGAATTACAAAAATGTCTCAAACCCTAACACTTCTGACCCATTTAATACATACCCATTTTTTTACACCAACTTTATCCAGAGATAAATCCACTTGCCTTATTCTCACAGGAATACTGCTACTACACTGACTTTGACACCTTTTCCGAGAAGTCTCATTTGACGCTCTTGGACTGTAAGTGTAGCAGGCTCTGTGTCACAGCACAGACACACTGACTCTCCCCCTCCCACAAAAATGAAAAGGAAGCTATTTTGCTATGGATACTTGTAGACTAAGCAAGCAAAGTTTAACAGCGATTAGCGCCATCTCTTCTTTTGTCAAGTTCAGATACTTAGTTAAAACTGCCCAAATGAAAGTAATTTGTTAATGCAGTGATTCAGAAAATAGCTGCTTTGGGTTTTTTTTTTTTCCTAAGAATATCCTCCTGTAAAATAGTAAAAATAAATATGAAAATACATTCATTTATTTTAGCCTGATTATGAAGAGTTACTACAAAACGTCTATAAAGATGTTACTACAAAACTTCTAAGTGCCTTAGAAAATTGCCAGTCCTCAAAATAACACATGCCAAACACTGTTACCAAATTTTGAAGTTAGTGATTCCACAGACCAGACACAGACCACCCATGGCTCACAGGGCAAAGATGAGTGTGGATGAAGGCACGCAGCTGCAGTGAAGTGCAAATGTTTCGTGTCAGAGAAGCAACAATAGTGTAAAACGTTA
The DNA here is from genome assembly GCA_033439905.1 of Ceryle rudis. Classification (NCBI taxonomy): domain Eukaryota; kingdom Metazoa; phylum Chordata; class Aves; order Coraciiformes; family Cerylidae; genus Ceryle; species Ceryle rudis. The sequence goes on from JAAGNO010028911.1 coordinate 60,709, forward strand.
GTAATACACAGATGAAAGCGATCGCCGAAGCTTCCCATCACTGCATAAAATCCCACTGTCCCAGCACACACTGTACAACCACAAACGGTACGATAACGACACGGACGTGAATTCTAGCAACACCACGTAAGGAAACTCAGAATATGCACAAATAGGGTGAGAAATGTAAATAAAGGTTTACTTCTTGGCTTGCAATTGCAACTCAGGGATTCAGCTTTTCACTTTTGTTAGTGCATGACAACAATTACTAATGGGGCAATTTGATTTCCCGCGTAATTCTATCCACATAAACATCTCTCACGTGATATGTTTTAGAAAGAGACATGTACTTGCAAATTATTAAAGGAAGCGTTTGGATTTATTTTGAGTAACAAAACAGAAGGATACTACTGAAGATCTAAATCGTCTGCTCATCCTTAGTTACCGGAAGACTTGACCTGGTGAGGTCACTTCAGCAGTTGAATCCGAGGCACTCCACCCAAACCCTCCTGTGGTTTGTTGTTGGGTTTTGGTGTTTTTGTTTCAATTTGTTTTTAAATTAACCATTTCTCACTGCTATGAATTAACAATAATATAAATCAAGTTTAAAGGAGACATTCGTAAGCCTCCCAACAGACAGCTGCAGCACTGCCCTTCTATTAACCCCGTCGGCTGAATAAAATTACCACGATTCAGATGGACTTGACTGTAGCTGTTCACAGCCTGGAGGTGAGTGGGAGAGTTCCCAAAAGACCTTTCATAAAGGAAAGGCATGGGCACTGCCTGAGATAAGCAGCTGAGTTATCTGCAGAGACCCAAAAAGCCAGAACTGAGGCATGGTGAACTTAAAAATTCTGGTAAGATACAGAGCACAGACACTTTCACGGTATTGATATTCACTATGTCCAGAATTAACAATTATTAACATGCAAATCCTATGGATACCACATAATAAATTTTAAACCCTAATGCTTATTATTTTAATCAAATAGAACATATACATAAAGAATGGTGCCTGAAGAGAACTGGAGCACAGTTAACTCTGGCTCTGGCACAGGCTGGGCCCCGCAGCTGGGCTGCAACTCCTGCCCAGTACCACTGCTTCACTGGGAATCATGGAATGGGGGGAGCAGCAAAGGAGAAGAAGAGGGAACACCACAAAAGCATTTCTGTTTGTTCTTTTTAATGAATATTTTTTTAATCTTTGCCAAAAATTTCTATTAACCAAAAAAAAAAAACCCCAAATCTTTTGTTACTCTTGAATTGAAATTCTTCAGTGTTTTGAAACCACCATCTCTGGTATACGCATTATTATTCTCTTAATCAAACAAAGCTTTTTCAATGATAGTTTGTCTTGGATCATATAATTTTAAGGTTGAAATTAAAAGACACCAGTTGATATCAACCATATCTGAGAAAGAAGAGAGAAATCCAGAAATCTCCCTCACTGGTGCCCTAAACCAGCTGGCCAAGTCAGACGGAAAAGATGCATTCTGATACATACCACATTTCACGTGAAAGCTTGAGGGAAAGGCTGCACCGAGTCACATGGGAGATCTTTCAGGCACAGGAAAACCCTCAAAACTCAGGAAACACGCCACCACTTTACAGGAAATCACACATCACTATTCCCACTTTCCACAGAGTAACTTATGGATATCTAGAGACAAGCAGGCAAAAATAATTCACAACCCTCTCTCTTCATGTCTTCGAAAAGTAATAACGGTCAGAGTAGAACCCAGTTTAACAGGTTCAGAAGTTAAAGCTGGTATTTCAAACATCAAAACCACACACAGAGGCAGTGCACTCAGGAAAACGGCTCTTGGTGCACTCAGCAATGCCCCACACTGCGAGCGCTGACCCCCATGCTACTTCAAGGCTGCACTGCAGGCTGACAGAGTTGAGCCCTGGGCAGCAGGCACAGCACCACTTGGACCAGGGTGTTTTCTAAAGATATACCACCTGCTAAGATTGAAATTAAAATTTAAACTCAAATTCAATTTAAAATTTTGGTGACCTATACTAAAATCTGATCTAAGTCACTACAATAATTTTAGACAAATGAAATATTCAAGCAATACATTAAGTTTTAAAGAAAGCTAAAGCACTGATGGAATTGCTGGAAATCACAGACACAGCGCTCACAAAGAGCATTTATTAAAAGTGTTATGTGCTGAGCTTTGACAGTGGCATAGAAATAATTTTTAATACTCCAACTAGTTTGTATTCAACTAGCTTCAATACTTTCAACGCGCTCTGTATGGTCAAGGATGAGAAGTTTATCTGCCAATTATAAGATGAAAACCCCCCACTAATTCTGAAATGCTTAAAAGAAAAAATCAGCTCATTTCACTACTTGCAGTATAGAACTTTTTCCTGTTTTAAATGCAGAACTTTTTGTAAATAGTCCCTCTTTATCCAGTAAATTGCAACAGTAAAAATGTGAGGATCTTGTGCATTAGATACCTGCTTCCACCTAAATGCAGTTTGACACAGTAAAGAAGAAATATGCTAGAACAGTTTGCAACTTCATTAAGAGTCATTAAAGTTTCAATTATTTGTATAAATGAAGCCTGTTACATGCTTTAACAAAAGCAGAGCAAAGCAGCAAATCAACCTGATTAGCAACAGAAATACCAGTTTTGCAACAATTCAACACTAGTAGCAGATCAAACATCTTTAATAGATTTCAGCACAGTTTTCTTGACTAAGTTTGATTTCTCTAAATCCAAACCAAAATTACAACCAGCTACTTCAAACAATGGCTTCTGCATGTTGATTGTTTTCACTTTGATCCACCTTGGGCCTAGCAGATATTTCTTCTGGTATTAAGTAGTCAAAGGTGTAAATTAAGACTTGAAAGACCTCCTTAAAGCAACATCTATAATAAACCTTGATACTCAAAGAGCAGTTCAATACTATCAAAACACTTTTCAATGGGGTTGCAAAGACATGCAGCAAAAGGTAGTCTCCCTGATTCTGGATGCAAGTCATTGAAAAGAGATGCAAGGAAAACCTGAGCAGGATGTACCCACATCCTGAGGTGGTTGGTGCTCCCTCACAGGTAAAACAGAGAGCACCAAACAAATGATCAAGGAAGTTTAACTACTCTGTTGGAACAGATCAGGAGCTCTTAGATGTTGGTATTCTGGGAAACTGTAACTTCTATACTGCTGAACAAAAGAATACCATTTATACAGTGATAGCATTTATTACAGTTATTTGTACTGGGCTGGCACTGGGGTCCCAACCGTGAGTAGAAGCCCCAATGGACTAAGCAAAGGTGTAACAGTAGTTTAAGGATAAAGGCAAATTCTGCTGACAGCTGTAACAAAAGGGGCACAAAGCTGCTCCACTGAAGTGAACTGGCAGCAAGAGGGACGGGAGGCGATGCACTGCACACAAACTCTCAGAAACTGCATGTCTAGCTAAGATGCTTTACTTCTCAGGTCAGCCTGAACCTCTCCGAACTGCAGTTCTGAGCACTGCTGACAAACACAGGTTTAAGCTCTTTGATGTAGGGGCAGCCAAGCTCTGGGCACCCAATAAAGCAGACAAGTCTAGAGGCTACAGAACCAAAAGGAGAGGGTTCCTCACAGAGGGGCATCACCACCCTCTGCAAGCTGACAGCATGGCTGCCTGCCACCAATCTATTGATTTTGCAATGACAGGGCTCCCACTGGGATTTATGCTGAAAAAGAGTGAGATTCATAATACCCTCTGCCCATTCATCTTTACACTTGGGGAAATCAAATCAGCACTTGAAGAAAAAGAGCAGGCACCAAAAAATGTGCAGCACCTGCAAACTGCATTCTCACATTCTCATGTGTTGGAATTGCTGCTTCCTAAATTAATTTTAACATGTATCACATTGCCAACTATCTACAATTTACAGAGATCTAGCTTTTGCAATAGTCAATTTTGCAGCCTTATTTACAGGGATTGATAACATACACACCACAGAACACAAAATAAGAAACGCAGAGGTCAGTATTTAAGCGTTACCAATAATTTAAAAAAGCAGTCCTCTCTTCTTCAGGTTTTGTTTTGGTTTAAGTTTAGCTTTCGCAATTAATTCTAATGCAGCAAACACCCAATATTTAAATAAAACACAAAACTGTATCCAAGCTGTAGTAATCTTCAAGTAATTACACTGAGAAAGGAGAGAGTAAGAGGGCAATTGCCACATAAAGTCACTGATCTTAATCCTACCAGCAATTTTTGTATTTAGTATGCACTCAAAACCAATCTTTTTATGCTTCCTTTCTATAATTTATATGCAGCAGTGCCACGCGTGCTCTCACTCTGGCAGGCAAGTGTTTCCCAAAAGTTTACTTTGGATATGATAAAGTCTCAACTCATTGACAACTAACTTGTACATCTCATCCAGAAATTTCTTTACAATTCCTCCTCAGTATCCCTTCTTGGACATCAGTAAGAAACACCAATGACTAGACCAAGAGGACTGATTTTAACTACAATGTCAGAAGAATAATAAAGTTGTTCCCATTTGGTCAGTAGCAAATAAGGAATCAATAATAACATAAAATATATATATTATATAAAAAAAAGAATCTCAGGAACTCCCTTCTGAATTTAGGTTTCATTGTCTTACATATTTCAAAAATGTGAAGGACCCTGGATGATCAATACAATCCTTAAGATACTAAGGTGCAGAAATCAATAGATTTTTATTTGTTTTAATACGGTAAATTGTACAATAGCAAAACCCGAGATAAATCAAATGATGCTTCATACAAGAAACAAAATGGGTTATAAATCAAGCATTAGTACAGCTCCCCTGTCTTCAGAAGAGGAATATGGTGAAAAGAATGCATGCCAGAGAAATTGTTTCCTAGGGGGCATTCAGGTTCTTCTCATTACAAGTAAAAACTTTTATTAAAGGAATATGATCTCTAAGGATTGATCTCTGGGCCTTCCCCCACTATTTTCTTAATTTATAAAGGGCTTCCTGAAAATTCTCTATGCGTTATCACTGGTTGGGGATGCCAAAGGAAGAGGGCACTACCCTTTGATCCGCAGATGCAACACTTCTGCTACTTTGGAAGGATTTTACTTATAGTAACTTTAAAGATCTTTAGATCATAGTACCAAAGTTAGACCAGTCCTGGTTTGGAAACATCAGGGATTTACGTTATTCCAAGTCATACCTTCTGTGAAGTAACTGAGTTCAGACACTGGAGTCCCTCAGCGGAATGTGCATGAAAGGATCCAGCAAAATGGGACTGGTATCTAATTGCCACCCACTCTGGCTCCATCAACCTGCTGTCAGATTCGCTTTTATTCAGTTCAGTGCCCGAGAAATTTTCAAACAAGGCAGAATGCATCTGCCAAACCCTGATGTACATCCACACCACAAGGACACTTACTGGACTGTTTCTAAGAATGGGCCACCATTTGGGGAAGCTAAGAAAACCACTCATTAGAGCACCAGAAGAAAAATCCTTTTCTAGGACAGTGCTGTGCCAGGTAATAGAAAAAGCTATTAAACAGAAAAGATTGACTGCAAATGCACACAGATAATTTACTGAACAAAAAAAATATCTTGCAGTTAAAAGACAAAATAAATTACCATATGCGGGCCAACCAGTATGCAAAGAGGGCAGAGGGCTTGCCGGCCCACAAAAATAAAGCAGCAAGACAGTTACTGACTATAGCTTGATTTTAACAATAGAAATTTAAATTAATCCAAAATTGAGGATGCAACTGCCAAAAGGAAGAAACAAACAACACAGAAAAAGAACAATCCAGACCAGAGAAAAGGATATTATCAAAGGCACCTACTATCACAAGAATAGAATTGAGATCTTTAGAAGCCCTGAAGGACTCCTTAAGGAAAAGAAGCACAAAAGGCTACAAAAAAACCCAAGAAAGTGATTATTACTGATTTGATCGTTTTGGCACACAGAGCTGCACTAGAGGTGGTAGATACTGCCAAAGGAATAGATATAAAAAAAAAGGAAAAGGGGGGGTGGGGAGAGAAGGGTGTCCTGTATTTGTCTTGCCTATGCCATTCTAGATGCATTCCTTGTCTTTGCCACCTGCATCCAAACCCCTGCAATCTGCTGGTTCCGCAGCAGCTGCATCGCTCTCACACTTCACAGCTACAGTGCTCCAGGAAAAGACAGACACCAGCGTGTAAACATCTCTGTGAGACTAATGCATCATCTTCTAAAAGATTTCCACCGATTGCACTCTTAATGGCCTCAGCCTCAAGACAGCATTATTTCTTCACTCAGAGCAAATAACACACCATATCAAAACGAAGCACAAGTTTCACTGTACTTCTCTGCTCTGACCAGAGAGCTGGATATTCCACCTTTCTCCCTTTCCCACAGACACTACAAAGGACTTTGGTTGCCCCTCTAGAAGATTAGGTACCCAGAATATGAGCTGATCAAACATATGGAATGCACTACTGACCTCCACAAATTATACCGGTATCTCTAAAATCTAACAGTTCCTGTAACAGTTTTACTTATTGCACTTAAATTTCCCATAGGAGGAGGATCCTGTTTGATATTTGAATGCTCTACTGGAGGCATCTTGAGATACAGTGTAAATATTGTTTTAAACCTAAGAAAATTCTATACATTTCTACTCATATGCAAGATGATAAAACCAGTGAGGAGTTCTAAGGAGAGGACTTTATTCATTCACCCTCTGAATCTACCGACTGCTTGAGTTAATGCAGGAACTCCCACAGCCTTTGGAAAAGACAGAAGAGCCCGCTGTGTAGGGATGGAGACAACGCACTTTATTTAATAACCAGAAACTCTGTATGATAGACCTTTCCAGTTTTATTTTTAGCACAACTTCTCTGTTGGTAGAAAAACTGTATTTTGACACTGAGAGGAATGTAATGAGAAATTTATTTTAAGCATACAGTTCTAGCAGGTCATAAAGATTGTATCATTATCCTCCTTGGACAGTAATTGGCAAAAAGAATGCACTTCTCTTAGTTTTTGTTTCATTGATGAGTTGTGAGGAAAGAAAAATGCTGTTCCTCCAGCAAGCTGTTTATTTAATATTCATGCTTTCTTGAACTCTTCTTATGCAAAGCACAGATGCTGATGATCAATTATTTTAGCAATCATAATTCAAGCTGAAATTTTACACTCTGTAAACACATTATCATGACCACCACATTATGCATTTGAAAAATTCCAGTTGCAGCAATCCATACAAATGAACACGCTGTGTTAGGCTTACAGTAAAATTCTGCTCTGGCTAGACATACTGGTTTGGTTTGGTTTTTTTTTGTAACAGTAATGAACAAAGCACACAAATATGTGGAGCTTTTTTCCTATGCAGTGTACAAACGCACACGCTCATACACTAAAAAATTCATGTACTTGCTTTAAATATTAAGTATAAATATTTTTCATTTGTATTTATCTCTAACAAGAAGTTACTTCAAATATTAGATTTTATGGTCTTAGAATTAAATTAGCAGATAGAAAAGTCAATGAAGAGCTGCTGTCATTTTTGTAGGAAAATTTCCTGTAAACTTCATCAGGCTGACAAAAAGGAGAATTAAGTTTTCCTGAAGCAACTGGTAGATCTAGAACGCCCTCACACTTAGTGGGTGGCCTAATACATCCTGAAATATAAGTCTATAATTAAATAAAAATTTGCAAAATTCAGTTTAGACTTTTGAGGAGAACACTTAATGCACATCTAATCGGGGTGTAACACACATAGAGTGCATTACATTCCACTGCTAAACTGTAACTTTTCAAATCAACGTTTCCTGAAAATGCTTGGCAAATAGTTTGACATTTAATGCTGCAAATAATAGTAAAAGTCTAAAGAAGGAAAAAGTGGGCCTGCTGGTGAAGGAGGTGGCTGATTTAGTGACAGCAGATGGAGATAAGGCTGAGGATCCTATCAGGGCTTATCTGATAGAACCTGACCCATGGGACCAGATGGGCTGTGTCCAAAGGTGCAGAGAGCCAGTGCCAAGGGAGGGAAGAGCCCTTGTGTTGCCCCAGGCTGCAACCTGCAGCCAGGGAGCAGCTCTGCTGAGAAGAGCCTGTGGGTCTGAGCAGGCAGGAAGCCAAGCACCAGACAGTGGAGTTTCATACCTGCTGGCTGCCTTCACCTTACAATGGTTTATTTATTTTGTCTATTCACTGCCTTTGGAGTATTAAACTGAAACCTGAGTAGCATTTTTTCAGAAGTTCTTTTATAAATTAAAGTAGCCCTGGTAGAAAGTGCAATGCCAGCACATCCATGCCCAGTAGGTACTGCTAGTTGTGGATTTTTAGGTTCTAAAATGTGCACTCTGTCTTCAGAGGAAGCCTTCAGTAAAATAATTGAAAACTGTGATTCCTGTGTCTATAATTAAGCCACAACTGGCACTTTTAAGGGGCACATTCTATAATGCATGCTGCAGAAGAATATACTACGTGCATAAAAGAAGTGCCACATGGCGACTGCAATGACCATCTCTGCTTGTTTGCCAAAGGAGTTCCTTGAGTTTGCGTTTAACTCTGATTCCTTATCAAGCATGTTAAAAAAAAAAAAAAAAAAAAAATTGTTCAGTGTGGCTATTTGAATTTTCATTAATGTGGTACTTAACACACAAAACCAAATTAACTTATTTCTGCATGCAAAAATCTGAATGCATTGGAGAGACAGTGGAGACAGTGCATGCTCGCACACACTTGGAACTCAGCAAACTGTTACAAATTTACTGGAAAAATTGTATACTGGGCATATGTAATAGGCAATTTGTGAACACCTAATTGGTATTTCTAACCCAAACCAAAGCAAATCTATCCAAGAAACATGTTCATATAACACAAACTATATATATATATGTGTCTAGATATGCACACACACACGCTTTTAAATATTTTATAGAAGCACATTTCAAAAGCATGAAAACCAAAGCAAGCTGGGCATGAAGAGCCTGGCTTTGTTTCCCCTAGATGCAGGGCAAACTAAGCACAATGTGACCTCTGTGTGTGTGTCCCGTCCCCCCAAGATGTCTTCTGGGAAACAGAACATTAACTGCACAAAGAGAAAGTTAAACTGTAAGCATCTAGAGGGAAGAATAGGAGGCAAGAAACTTTAACACGAACGCCTTCTCAAGCTCCCAACCCTACCTTCAACCCATCTCATCTTGGTAATACTCCACGATATAACATTCATCAGACAAGCCTACTGAACTAAGAGATTTTAATTGTACAAACACAAGGCTTCTAACATTTATGTAGATAAAAATCAAGTTCAGAGCTGTTAAAAGGTATTTCCTTAAAGACTATGGTTTAAGCCACAAGCTGAGGTTAATGTAGATTTAATTTGGCAGGGTGTTTATAGTGTTCCTACAATTTTGACATACCTGCAAAATTCCTCTTTTCTCTTTAGGTAAATACCTGCTTAGTTTAAAATGTCTTCCAACAGTAAAACTCAAACTCTTAACATACAAAATAAAAACAAAATGAAAAACAAACAAAACACACACAAAAAAAACCCCACCACACAACAAAGAACACCACCAACATTCACAAATTTTCAAAAAAGAATCTATGACATGTACCTGAGCAATACTCAGCAGATCACAATACACTCTCATATATATATATCACAATCTGCTCTCATATAAGGATCACTTTGGAAAGAAAAGAAAAAGGTTAATTAAATCATATACTTGGAATATTATCTGAAAGGCTGACATACGGCAGCATTCAATTTCCACTGCTCTTAAATAAAAATCCTCTTAACTAAGCCTGTGCAATCAGAACATCTACTCCTTAAATAACCACAAAGAAAAGCAATACCATTTTACTTCTTGAAGTCTCAGTGTACATTCACGGGGCTCCTTATACTTTAAGCAAATGGCAATAAAAAACAAAGGTATTGTATTCTTATCGTAAAAGTGTTTTCGTAGATTTAGTGACTATGATTGTACAACTTCTAAATGCTCGAGTACATATATATACAAGGTGCAAAACAGTCACTCACTAAAAAACGTCCACTTTTATATGCCTCTACCTTTATAAAGACTACAGATTCAACTAGGTTATATCTGAATTTTGCAATTCTTTCTGAACAGCACTTCTAAAACACAGCCTATTCCGTCCATCCGCACAACTGAAATTCTCACCCAGACTTTCATTATCCCATGCCTGCGCTTATACTGGTCCTGGTAAAGCAAGCTTGCCCCACAGAGATCCACTTAGGATCCTTCTGAAAAGATCATTATCTTTTGTCTTGCCACATCTCTGTACTTCACTAGCTTCACTTTCCAATACCTCAAACATAATGCACTTACCACGCTTCTCTTTAATAGCCAAGAAGGGCTTTTGCACTTTGCTTATCACTGATTTGGTACCAAAGAGCTAACTTCAGCTACCTCCAAATGGATAATGATGCACTTGATATCTTTTCAAACAAGCATCAGCATGCTTTCCTCACACAGTGCTCATTACAAGAGGTGCTCCCAAATTCACAAGTCTCCTCTGAATCCCTTTACAAAAGTTTCCTTTTCCACATCAGCTACAAAAACTGTGTGTTCAGTAGCTCCAGGTGATTTTTTTTCTTCCATGAATATATATATAATGGCCTTCTGAATTTTAGCACTGCCATCTTGTAAGGCAAAGAACTCTACAGGAATATTCTAGGAAAATCACCTAACTGTTTCTTTTGGACATCACTGTCTAATTTCATTTGATGCCTTCAGTCTTTGCATTAGAGTAATAAAAATCACTCCCTGATCATCTTCACCATAATGTTCCTGATTTCGGAAACCTCTCCTACCATCTTACTCAGCTGTCAGTGGGTTCCTCCCACCCAAACTGGAGACTATTTGTCCATTTAATGAAACTCTTCCACTACTGATTCTGACTGCAGAGATGACCTTACTTGTGAACCCGAGGAGACACCTCACTAAGTTCCTACCAAAGACCTAAAAAGAGATAAAGCTTGTTTTCCCATTAGCAGGACAGGCTTCTGAAATTGTTCTACATCAAGGACAGAAGACAGTGAGTCCAGTGTACAAAGAAAGGTGTCAGCACTACTAATTTCTGCTGCCAGGAAAAGAGAGATGCTCCATATCACATATGGCAGCAGAAAGGAAAGGACAGTGAGGGATAATGAAGACTGTCAAATCCTCCCTCAGCTTTACAGTTACTCAGTCTCCACATCTTGTCTTACTACTGTGAAAAAAAAAATTAGATTTTTCTCTCCAGGGTTGAACTTCACTGAGGGCGATGAGGTGGCTGTGACGAACCAGAAACCTGCAGGTAAGCCACAGACCTGGTTCTTCTGAGCTTCGGTAGCAGATCTAATGCCACCGTTGTTAGAGCATTATCCGCCTCCTGGTCCAATTCCATATTCTGCAAGAGCAGGAAAAAAGTGATCAAGTTCCTGCTATAGGCAGCAAAAGGGAATGGCTGTGTAAGGAAGTTCAACACACATGCCTCCATTAATTCACTAGATGAGCAACTTCCCCAAGATACCCACAGCACAGCAGTTACATCTTAACAAATTCATATTTTTAACTTTAAGCAAGGAAATCCATTTCTGGTACAGATTTGAAGTTGACCGAGACACAAATTAATGAGATTCTCTAGTACTGGTTTTCTTTCCTTTGAGTGTGAACCTGTAAGAACTCTGGTAAACACACCAAAAGGCTTTATGGTTTCATTGCTTTATGGTTAAATGATTTTATACACTTTGCTGAGATGTCTCACATCTGTTTAAAGATCGACTGTGTTTAAAGAAATACTGAGTCACAGGTATTTTCAAAGCCCTTGCCACGCTTGATCACTGTTATTTTTCAGTCTCCCAAAGAAGCAAGATAACCATTCGTTATAGCACCAGGGAAAATAAAATCCATGCTGCCTCACTAAGTTAACATTGCTCATCCAAGAAAAATAATAATTTCAAAAATTATATAATCATTCAAACAATTTTATCTTTGACGTCTCCCATAGTTTCTCTAACTACACCTAGTCATATTTCATGTTTCTCTTAACAAGGCTTGCATGAGATGACCTAGTTTATTTGCACTCCTCTCAAACTGTGAAGTAGAATGTGTTAACATAAACCAAATGGTCCCACTCATTCTGAAATGAGCTTCCCTTCTGCCAGCTATGCATCCTCTGCCACCTCTGTCTACTGCCTTGACACTTTCCAGCCATTTTTCCTCCCGGGCCTTTGCTGCCATCTCCTTTGTTCTCAAATCTCCCTACCCTAAATGCCTGATACGTCCCTACTTTTTTTCCTGGGCTGGTGCCACCTTCTTCTCCCTCCCAGGCCAAGCCTTGCAACACCAAGCAGTCAGGTTCCACCCTACAACTGTTTGCTCCTTACCTCTGACATCACCAAACATCACCATGTGGGAATCAGTAGCACAAGCTCCTGTGACACCGAGTGCTGCCCATCAAGCACACTGCAGCTGGCTCTGCCTGCTGTTTAAATGAGAGTTTGCTTCCCAGCCGTGCCACTGGCCAGTGAGCACAGCCCACCATGGGTTAACATCACCGCTTCCCATCACATGCCTGTAGAGAGTGACTGAATTCCCAGGGCATGTGAAAAAGCCCAGCTTGGAGGCGGACGTATCACCTCTTGCTGCTGAATGGAGAGTGAAAGCTTCATATGCTGATCCAGTGAAGATGTCAGTGCCATCCCCAGCATATGGTATTACTCAGGTTACTATTTTCATCTCCACTAAAGCAGTATCTATGATAAGGTAACAGCCCCAAAATTGCAAATTATAACACAAGGCAGGGGGGGAACAAAATACAAAGAGAGAAAGAAGTAATAGCAGTGAGGAAAAGGCCTTTAAAACTTCTGTACCGCTGCGGCTTTATTCTGCTATTCAAAAAAAAAAAAAAAAAATATATTAAACAACCTTGCAATAAGCTGCCTGAAGCAAGCTATTTTCGAGTTTCCTCTGGTTTAATGACTACTCATTTCCCCACTCCGGAGGCATACCTCTAAGTGCCACAGGCCATCTCAGAGCAAACAAGGCCTGTGGTAGTTAGGAGGAGAATATGCAGTGAACACTCACCCATTAAGTCCAAGCCTGAAGGACAGATTTGCGAATTGCCAACAGGGGATCCAGCGAGCAACTTGCACAGAGATGTAAGAGGCCACCATTCACACAAAATAACTTTCATTTCTTTAAAATTACCTTAACTGCACGTTCCTGTATCGGAAGTTCACGTCCAGAAAACATCAAGAGGTTTGTTTCTTTATTAAGCAAACTCTCTCTCACTTATCCTCAAGTTTAATGGAAGCTGTGTATGAGAAATTTCAGACCACGCAAGATAAATCTACAAGAGCCTGAAGTCTTAGAGCCTGGGACCACTGACTAGCACCATGCCAAGAACACAAAGGAACTATATCTAGTGTACACGACCCATGTTGGGGCTGTAAAACACATCTCATGCAGCACCCTCACCAGTAACACACAGCAGTAGTAGATTGGTCCACCACGGAAGGACTGCAAGGGCAAACTTCAACAGGTTTTTTCCTTTTATATCTGAAAACTAAACATCTTGAGAAGGATACTAGAGAAACAGGATGTCTTATTCTACTACCAGCTACCAGAGATGGTTTCTTCTCAAACTTTGAGCTGCAACAATTTGAAATTCTTACAATGACAAACACTGTTCCTTGTATTGCAAGGGTGGTTTGGGGTTTTTTTTTGCCACAAACCTTTTCTATTCTCTCTGCAATCACACTGAGGACTCCAGCTGAACCAGGTCAAGGTCCCTTTCAATTGAATGTGGAACACCACAGCAAACTGCCACACAAGACAAACAGATGAGCTGGTACAAAATTATGCTGCCTGCTTGAATTTGCACAAAAAAGCCCAAAAGGAACAGCTGTGACCTGGCATATGCCAGGTTTGATCAGACACTACCTCTCCTCCAAAGGCAGCAAGCGTATCAGTCATGCCGTGCCAGTGCTATTTCCTGAATATAAGACACTCAAAACACGCACTACCAATTCACTTGTTAGCATGAATGTGGAACCCTGGTCTATGTCTAGTTTTATTTGGTTTTTAAGGTAGTTTAGGTAACTGAGCTAGTCTGCACATCTGACTAAAAGCAGAACAGAGAATGCAGATAGAATTGTCATTTTCATTTGGCCACATACTGAGAGCAACTACTGCAGGAAGCTTGAACTATAGCATAGAGATTTGGGGTTCTTAAATACCTACCCTGTGAAACTGGACAGCTGGCTACAGCTGTTGCTCAAGATAACTAGAAAAAATATCAACATTTCCTACTGCTGCTCAAAGCTTATCACATTCAAGAACACTGCAGCTCAATAAAATAAACCAGAAAGTCATTGCCGATCAAGAACACAGCCCGACTCATATCCAACCACACACACTGCTGCACAAGACGGCCCAGAACAAGAGGTCACAATCAAGGAAAACTATTTCAGTCCCCTCCACACAAACACCTCATGTGCTGGACAGAACAATTCAAAGATTCAGAGTCCCTCCTGGTTACTACACTTCTCCACCCACTACTCTTTCTAAATTCATTGGGAAAACTGATACACACACATGCACACACACACCCCCCAAGCCATAACTGAAAATTGTAATTAACAAGGCGACGACATAGGAGGAGAAATCTGGTCTCAATCAGTATTGAATTCTTGCGTTCTTCCTCACTGATAAAGGTATATTTCATTTGAATTTCTCACAAATAGCTGCATCCATTCAGCACAGCCTCCTGAGATTTTACTTTCACTAGCATAAGAAAATGCATTTCCTAAATTAATTTAAAAAAAATAAAGGAACACTGTAATGAACATGAGCCCAAACTGCCATGTCATGTAACCATAAAAACATAGAAATGTCTGGGTTGGAAGGGAACTCTCTAGAGCTCTAGTCCAACCGCCCTGCTGAGAGCAGGGACATCCTCAACTAGAGCAGGTTGATCAGAGCTCTGTCAAGCCCCACCTTGAATGTCTCTAGGGATGGGGCCTCAACCACCTCCCTGGGCAACCTGTTCCAG